>VZUI01058239.1:0-112034 GCA_013401135.1 Cettia cetti
GAAGGAAGGAAGGAAGGAAGGAAGGAAGGAAGGAAGGAAGGAAGGAAGGAAGGAAGGAAGGAAGGAAGGAAATAAATAATTAGTGAGAAAATATAGGACTATAATTTGCAGTTAGGAAAAGAGAAGGGAATGCTGAGTATTTACTCACTTAAGTTTGACAAATTTCCTGCATGGCACGGTGTTTTTTTGGCAGCTTTCCATGAGAGGATCTACATCCTCAACAATGACAAAGGGAGCCTCCTCCAGGGTGACAATGCTCAGGTGGTTGTCGTCGGGGTCGCTGTCTGCGAAGGAGCTGTACCTCGGCCACACTGAGTACTTCAGGCTCAGGGAGTTGTTCTCCCACTTCCCCACCTGAAAGGCCAAGATGCACAGGCTGCTGAGAGCTGCTTGCTGGTGTTTAACATAGGGGAGCCAAAATTAAATGGGCTGGGACACAGGCACAGGGAATTACATGGCCAGGACAGTTGGTTTGGTGTTTTGTTGTTAAAATTACTTAAAAATTTATTAGTAATTGCATGAAATGAGAAAATACACAGTGGTAAAGACAAATAAGATGACATTATTTCAATCGGTTTTATACAGACTGGATGTCATCAGTTAACACAATCTATCACAATCTATGTGCACTGAAATTTGACATTCAGCAATTCTATTTGAGCCAGAACAGCAACCAAATACTCTATTTGTAATCAGGATCCATCTGAAGTAACAAAAATTTGTTAAAAAAAAATCAACCAACGAACCAAACCCCACAAACCCCAAACAAAAACCCTAATGCACACTCACATCTACACATCTGACCAATAACCAAAATATCATAATGTCTGTACCTTCCCAAAGAGAAGACTCTTCTGTTCTTATACATTGAAAAGCCACTTTAAAAGCCTTTACCCAGGCTTCCACTGGAGCCAGATCAAATCATATTTTTAGTAAGAATTTCCATTAGAAATAGTTCTCATTAGAAATAACTATTTTATCCTGCCAACTGTTGGATAGGTTTAAGAAAGCAAACCCCACTGCACATGAAAATTGCCAGCTTATTTACTAGTAGAAAATATCCCTTCTAAATTAACCCACATTTCTTTCCATTTCTAAATCACCAGAAGGAGGTTTATGATTTAAATATTTTTGAGTCTAGTGTTTTCCTCCTCAGATTGTTTAACTACTTTCTATCCAGAAATCTAATTACATGTTTTATCTGATGACAGATAATATAAATGAGCTAGCAATCCACATAATTTATAACCTAATGCATTTTAATAATTCTTGAGTTGCTTAAGCTAAACAAATGACAACATAATCATAAGACTGTTAAAATATTTCTTTTGCAATGAAAATGGTGGGAAGTAACAGTACAATAAGAGACTCAGGTCCTTAAAAAAAGAAATTGAAATTGTTACCTACATTCTGTCTTCTAAAAACTTGAAAGTTAATCACAAAAATTCCCAAAGAACATAATTTATATCCATTTCTATTTAGGGAAGCCTGTAAGCACATGACCTTTGCAGTTTTCTTTCCATCCTGTTTGTAAGTCAAGATGTTTTACTGAACTTTAATGTAGGAGGCAGAAATGTCAAATCTCTACTCACTTAAATTAGGAAATTCAAAATATCTCAAGGGAAGCAGGAATTCTTAAATCAATGGGAATTGTATATATGATCACTGTGTATACAAATTTCTAGTATGAAATTTAACCAAAACACAGTGGACAAAGCCTTGAGGAGAGAAGCTAGTTCAGACACAGGGAAACAATCTACTGTTTCCATAAATAAACCCGTTTAATTGTCAAGGTACAGCGTGTAGTGGCAGTGACAGCAGCGTGTGCTGGCTTACGTGAGCTCACACGGTGTCGTCACAGCCCTGAGTACAACATGGAAGTGGCCATCTGGAATGGGGAGGATTCCAGCCAGCCCAGGACCTCAGACAAACAGCAAATGTGCCAAGGAATACGAGGGATTTCAGAAGTGGAAAATATGCCCATTCCAAGCATCAGAAGGAAATGTGATGGCATTTGTGTGGCCAGAAGTGCAGCAGGGGCAGCCTTGCCTTCCCAAACCACTTGGAGCAGGATGCCAGGAGGAGGCAGATCCTGATCCCAAGGCACATCCCTGTGCCAGCCAGCCCTGATCCCGAGGCACATCCCTGTGCCAGCCAGCCCTGATCCTGAGACACATCCCTGTGCCAGCACCCCCTAGCATCTGCATCCCTGTCACAGGGAGCAACAGGAACCACCCCAGTAAGGTCACCTGGTCCTGTCAAGAACACAGTGATTGCTTTGGTGTTAATAACAGAACATCAAAGTCGATGATATTCTGATATCATAATTTCTGATATTCTTTCTACTTCAATGGGAGCAGCTCCATTTTACTGTTCTGAGGAGGATATAGCCAGACACATTGAAATACCTGGATCTGGGGAAATGCTAATTTCTTTTGAGAGTTGCATCTATGAAACTGCTGTGTGGAGGTAATAAACACAGTAGTATGTATCTGTAGAGAAAATATTTTTCAAAAAAAGAAAATTCAAGCTGAGGGTAACACGCTAAAAATGCAGACATGCTCTGTTACACAACTGTCAAAAAGTGTATGCATATACATTTACTGTATATATACAAATGCCACAAAATATCCAGAGACTTATGAAAAATTTCTTTCATTCCGAGTTATACTGATAATAAATATGGGTTTGATCCCAGAGAAATACAGAAGGTGGCCTTCACTTGAAAAAAAGGGCAGTAGAAACATTTTTGGGACAGATTGTGTCCCAAACAATAGAAATCCTCATTTACAGCCAAAAGAATCAAAATTACATTAAGAATATGGTTTCAACAGTGCATCAAACCATTGATTCTTTGTTGTGGGTGCAAAACTCATCTTCAAGACATGCAATGGTACATATAACCATTGTATTTCTTTTGAACTTACACATTCTTTCCTATTTTCTCCCACTTCACATGCAGTCTAGAATATTCCCTTTGGTTTAATCTCTACAGGATGCAGGAAGGGAAGGGGAAATAGCTGAGAGCATAGAAGACCTTGTTTGAAGTCAGACAGAGTTAGCAGTCACAGGGTGCTCATCTCATCTCATCTCATCTCATCTCATCTCATCTCATCTCATCTCATCTCATCTCATCTCATCTCATCTCATCCACGGTTGTCTAAAGCATCTGACTCTGGCACATGTGCTTTGACCACCTCATCCAAGCCTCATTATCTTTGGAAGTTTGCAGCCAAGGAGAGTGACAATGAAGACTTTGGTGTGTTTCTGTGTGGCAGCCAAAGGCAGACACAGACCTGCACAATTACACATTGCTGTACCTCAGAGTCCCCCTCCCGCTGCATCCTAGAGAAGTCTCTAAACAATGTGATGACTGACACAATCCTGCTCACACACCCTCACAGAGGCCCTGGAACCAGAGAAAAAGAGCAGGGTCAGATCCTGAGCAGAGCTTCTCCGTGTGCCAATGCTGGCACAGACAGAGAGTCTGTCACACTGGAATATCTCACCAAAAACAAACAAATACCTTGGTGCTGTCACCCTCCTCCCAGCAGATGGGAACTGTACGCAGCACACACTCATCATCCCTTTGTAAGAAAAAATGTTACATGACAACGTGGATACTAAATGCACTCCCAGGACTACCCAGCCAAACCTTTCAAAAGAGAAAGATTTTCAGGGAAGTTCCTGTTACATTTAACACACATATACTGCAAAACATACTTTTTGAGCTGTCCCAGTTAAGAAAATAGTGCTGAGCAAATACAAAATCTAGCCCATCTTGCTTTATTGAAAAACTATTTACTACTATTTTTTCATTACACTTTTCCACTTAAAAGGAAGAGCTACTACGGCAAGTTTTAAATCAATAACTAAAAAGCTAAAATAGAGTTTGTCAGGTTAGCAATAACAGCTGCAGAACAAAGCACAAGAGCAAAACCCTTCCTCCAGACAGCATCTGCTGTACACCTCCTGCTGCAAATCTTTGTGTCACTTCAATGTTTCTGAAGGTCCATATTTCACAAGGGCACTCTAAATTTAAATGACAAAATATGATGCAAGCAGTTCCATGTCTTATTAATAAGAAGTGTTTTACAGTCCTGAATGCTTTGAAGACATCCATTTAAAGACTTTGAAGTTTTCAAAATTTGCTGCAAAATCTCATATGGGGAATGCAAATGTCCTTCTCTTCCCTCATGGCTGCTGCTGACGCCATCAGGAAGGCACCAGTCCTGTGACCAGCAGGGCTCCAAGGAAAATGAAGGACCCAGAGAGATTATAAACAACCAGGAGGAGAAAGAAAAGCTACCACCTCCTGCAGCCTCATTTTTCAATATGGAATCATTAATTAGCAGTCGCCAAATCCTCAGGGGCTGGTACAGTTTTGGTTCTGGGCAATGTCCCAGATAACTGTGCAGTGCCAGAGTTCAGACTCATGCCAGAGAAGCCATTTTAAGAGCCGATTATGTCATTAGAAAGGAAGAGAGCTAAATAAATTGACAGCTCCCTCCTCCACCTCCCAGTGGAGGAAGATTTTTTGTCGCCTCTGCACTCAGTGAAGACCTTACAGCTCTCCAGAAATGGCCAGACATACCTTTAACTTCAGAGAGGGAGAGCTGCCCTCAAAGTCTTCCTGTTCACTAATACATTGGTGTAAAGAACAGGCAAAAAGCACACCACCTCTGCTTTCCATGGGAGTCATGATTCATTTACAGCAGCAAAGAGATGGGGCTCTCCTTCAGAATACACATTTAAAGAAATGCTGCATAATAGTTGGTGCAATTCAAACAATTCAGCAGAGTAAAGGTCAAAGGAAAGGCCTTTAGGCTAGGCAAAAGCTCACTGATACAGAAACAATATGCAATTTTCAGTTGACAGTAAGTGTCAGGAGAGGCATATTTACAGGAAGACTAAATACACAAAACAACAAGGATGGAATACATGGAATGACAACCCAACAGATGTTGAAGAGCACGCTGCTGCTTCTGCTATCGGCAAAAAGAATATATCAAATTACAACACAGAGCTACTGATAAAAGATACCCCAGCAAACAGACGATTAGCTCAGGCAATTTCATCTGTTTTAGTTAAAATATCTGCATTTCCTCACAAGTGTTAGGGAACATCTATCATGAGACATGAGGATCCCTCAGCTGACATGACCCTCACTCAAATCAATCGAGATTTCACAAGAAATTACCAGGGAGCTCCTTACTGATTTTTTTTATCCCCACAGTACCCTGATAAAAAGCTCTGTCAGAAATCTGCCTGAGCACTGGGTTTCTCAGCTCCTGCCCAGTGAGGCCAGCTCCACAGTCAGACACAGGAGCTGTCTTTTCTGGGCTACGTGACGGTAGATGTTGGTAGCCAGATGGAGCTCTCCATGAGGACCTTGGTTCATTTATTCCAGGCAGGAATCATGCACCCTCTGCCCACTCCTTCCTACTCAGATACAAATGTGTACAACCCCACACAGGGCTTGTAAACCTGGCATATGCTACTTCATCAGAGAAAAATCAAGTTCTGCATTAAATCCTGCACTAGTAGAAAGTTAAAGATGACAGGCTCTGTTTAGAATAAACCTGGATGTAAGCAATAGTTCTTGCAGTTATGTTTCATTATCAATTGTGTCACACAGTACACAAACTCACCCAGAATACAGACAACCATGATAATCTTATCTGTATCTACCTGGAGCATCAGTAAAAATTGTTTTTACCCTGGAACTCATCTTTACCCATGGAACACACGCATCTTTAAATACAGTCCTCCCTACCTCACTTAAAATATGTGATATGCACTGCATAATTTCCACATTAAAAGATATATTTTAAAAAATTAAAAAGCCAGACTAGCAGACTGTGAAGCTGGCAGCTCAGTGAAGTTGATGGGCCAGGTGAGACATGCAGGTCCCACCTCTCTGAGGTAACGTGAGCAGGGGAGCTGCAGCTGGGGCTGCTGAACCTCTGAGGATTGTTGAGCACTAGCACAGTGATCCTGCAGCGCTTTGGTGTTATTGGGTAACACTGTTAACTCTGGTAAATTTATCAAGTTTTACTTTAACAAGCACATTAATCTCGTCTTTTTAAAAATCTCTTGCCTGAAAACAGCATCCCCTTTGCCTGTCAAGATCAGCAGCAAGAATATGAATGTTGGTGTCAGAAGTTTGAGTAGCTGCTTTAGGATCTGTCAAAATATCTTGCTGGATGCCTGTGAAACATGCCCAAAAAGTGATTTTCAGTCTTCAAACTATTATCATCCGAACAGCTTTCTTCAGCATCTGATATGGGACAAACCCCTCAGTCAACCCCATTTACATGTGAAGTTAGCACCTCTAAGTTTCAATACTGAGTCACTTGTAAAGAAAAAATAACTTCTTTTCCAAGGGGTGAGATATATGCTCTCCAGCTATGGTTGAAAAGCTCCTCTATAACCTCAAGCTTTAAGTGAAGTATATCAATCATGAAACCAAGGAAAAATTGTATTTGAATAAAAGCAGATTAAAACCAAAGAAAAATGGTTTTAATAATAAATCTTGAATTTTCAGGAGAATACCAGGTAAAAAAATCTTCACATAAACCACAATTACTCTTTCTACATGAATAATAAAGTAGCTACTTGCAGTATGTACATTAGTTACGTTATGAGGATTAACAGGCTGTTGCATTGCCATTTTTTCACATGAGTAAATTATTTAATTAAATACTAAGACTTGATTTTTTTCCATATAGGATTGAGGATATTTAATAAGACTTCAATAAAACCATTCTGTGATACTCCCTGCTACACTGTAAGAGAAAAGAGAAGCACGTGCCTGTCTGGAAACTCAGAGCAGCAAATGTTAGATCTCAGATGAGTAACTTTGACAGTTTTGAAATTGAGCAAAACAGCTCAAGGAGAAAGGAATAAGAGGAAAGAAATTGCCTAAGTGATAAGGGGTAAAACGTGCAACTTGGAGAGAACACTGAGATAACACTAGAGAGCTGTTCAAATAAACCATGTGGAACGGAAGGGCCTTCTCAATCTCTAAGTCAATGGAGCTGAAGTGCACGGTGACATTGCTGAAAAGATGTGGGGTGTCCCCAGACAGCCCAGAGCTATGTCCAGCTTGCCAGGATAATTGATTAGTCAGTTTATTGGTCCTCATCCACAGAGGCAGGGATCAGCCTGTAGTCAGGAGATTAAGTCTGGTGGTGACAGAGCATTCTTGGCCGCCTTCCCCTTCTCCCCTCTGACATAATTCCTAATTAAGCCTGGCCCCCTTCCCACAGCCCAGTGCTGGAGCAGCAACCACCAGAGCTGTCTGGGCTGCCCTGCCTTCACACCTTGCCTTGCCAGCCACCAGTAGGGCTCCAAAGCAGGGCCACACACCATCACATAGACCCACTTTTGTTCTTCCTCCTAAAGCCCCTCAAACCTGATGATGAGCAGGAAGGATTTACCAGCTGCAAAGCTGTGCACAGACAAAGGAAGGATCAGCCTCCAGAGAGCCTCAGCCCAGCGCTGCAGGTGGAGTGGGCACTGCTGCTGTAAACCCAGGCAGGCACAGCACAACCTGCCCCAAACCCTCCTTCTCCGACAGGGGAGTCACAGGAAGGTTACAACAGGCTCCAGTTATTCCTTGGAAATAATGCTGGCTCCTAGATCCAGTATTTCTTTGCTGGCAATAGCTCATATTTTGAAAACATCAAACCCCTCTCTCCTTGTCCTTTGAATGGTCTCTTTAGAGAAGTTTCAAGGTACAAAATGTATAAAATTATTTTAGCATAAGCATTGTTGGCTGCCTCTTTGAGCATTTTCTCCCCTTGGCACCTCATACTAATAATATTCCCCCAGAAGTATAATATTTTTTCCAGAACATTATATATGATACGCAGACTGTTGAAGAATTTTAAAATAGGGTAAGAAATTTTCATAACAGTTAGTGAGCAAATGATTCCTCCAAAGATTCAGATTGACACATTTGGAGAGGATTAAATTTATCCAGAGAATTAAATTTGCATCAAATGAACATAACAAAATACACAGCATAATCTAGGACTACTCTCTGTGTTTCTGCATGACTAGCATATTTATTGAGATGTCCTTCAGTAATTCTGATTTTATCATTATTATTCATCATCATGTAGAGTTTTGTAGTCTTATAAACTGGAGTTTTAAGTTGATTTAATGGGTTTTTTAAAACTATAATAAAAAGAATACAGAAATTTCAGCAGCAATTTAGATAATGCAGAATCACGTTTCATGAATTTAAAATAAAACTGGTGGATGATATAAATGTATGTTTTCCTACAGTCTTACATTAAAAACAGCTTCTTAAAACAAGTTTTGAAGACATAGGGCCACAGCCTGAAAAACTCAGAGCCAAAATAATCACAGACTGGGACTACAGTTTTAAAGAAAAGACGCTTGTGATAAATTTTTTCATTGATTACCTGCATATATGATTAACATTGATGTTAAGACATTTTTCCTTCTAGTCTGTATAGGAGTGTAAGGAGATCACTTGTCTACCTGGACTAGTCAAGATTTCAAATTTTTTAGGCAAACACTGACAGGATTATTCTCCAGTTCAACAGGAACTTCACAGTTTTGGGGTTTTTTTAAGTGTGCTTTTAACTATAAAATCTGTCAAAAAATAGAAAATCAAGCAAATAAAAGGACTGGAGTTGTCAAGATATAAAAATCCATCTAAATTCAAGTAGCTGAGGGCCAAGATTTTGGACATTTTTCAGTTATCCATTTTACTTTACTAAATTTTAAGAAGAACTGGAAATGCAAGGTGCGTTTCATAGAAACCTGAAATCTACATGGCTTTTCTTCGCTGATCTGCTAAAACTCATCAGATACACTCAGGATCATGTAAAACTGTCTCCTCTGAAGTGCTGTGACAAAGGTGCTCGAGCAGAGTCACTGACAGGTGACATTAATCCCCCCTGGTCCCTCAGCACCTGCCGTGCCCACGCCCGGAGCCGCGCTCACCTTTTCCCATTCCCGCTCGTTGTTCAGCACAATCACCACCAGCCTGGGGTGTGCCTGGTAACCATCCGCTGTGAAGGACAAATCTCTGCCTTCCCACGTCACATTCATCATAAACCTGGAAGGAAGGAAGAAAAGTTCATTGAAAAATTAATGGGCTGTCCAGCAGTTAATGAGCAGCAAGTGCAGTCACCAGAACCGCTGATGAAATCCACGCACCAAACCCCCAGTGCTGTGGGAAGCCTGTGCTTGCAGTGTGGGGACTCAGGGCATTTCAAGACAATTCATAGCTCAAGACAAAGTAAAATATTGTTGATGTATAAATTATAATGCAGACATCATTTTTAACAGCTTCCACATTACATACGATTACTCTTTCCCCCCCGAATAATCTTTCTGGCACTTTGCACAGCCTCACCAGGAGGAGCATTTTAAACAAACCCACATCACCTCTGTGTGTAACGTTGTACTATTGTGCCACTGAGTCATACTCAGAGCAAAGCACATCTGATCTGTCTTCCCCTGTTCAGACTTCCAGAGTCCTGTCGGCTCTTCTCAAAACTGTAGGTACACAGTGTTGTTCGACACGAGGATAAATTCCAATAATGGCAAAGCCAGACAAGAAAGCTTTGAAGGTGTTGGTAAATATTCATTTCAGTAATTTCAAAAGGAAAAGGATTTAGGTTTTCATTCTTTTGTATTTAAATTTTCAATGGTTTTCTAAAGACATATGAATTAATTAGCATTTTGAATAGGAAAAAAATAGAGGGACACAAAAAATATAAAAGAATGAAAAATTTTATCATTTTGTTTTAAAAATCAAAACTCCACAGTTAGTGTAAAGCTGACAGGGCTATACCACAGTAAGAGGTAAAACTGCAATTCAAAATCTTGGGAAGGAGACAATACGCCCTCCAGCCCATCTCCGTGGTCCCATTAAGTTATTCCCATTTAATTGCTCTGAATATTTAATTGAAGGAAATGCAACCCAAGACTGAGGCAGACAGAAGCACAGATGTCCATCCCATGGAGAGATGTGTTCTGAAGGGCAGAAATTTACTGTTCTTCATACATTATGTGAGTGTTTCACGCACAAGAAACCAACACTGTTTTACATGTTTGTGTGGGCTTGAAGGGGTTTTTTGGGTTAGTTGCTTGGTTGTTCTGGCTGGCTTTTTTAGCAGTAGTAGCAGCATGATCTTCTGGGGAATGTGACATAGACAAAATTCCTCAGCTCCAGATTCAAAGAAGAAGGTTTTGTATTGACATAGCTGGCTGAAAATCCCAGTAGCAGAAGCACACTAAATAAACATATATAGACCCAGAAGAAATAACGGCACTGTATTATAACAGTTATTAATTAAATGTGCACTACCCTGAACAGCCATAGTAACATCATTCAGCACCAGTTTGACAGCAATTTGTAAATTCACCCATTGTAGTAACTCACATTTCATGACAGACTTCCAGTGTGAAAATTTTCCCCTTGACAGAACTTTGCAGTTCAGTTGAACTGTTTTCCCATATATTCCATTTTTCATCCAACAGTGAAAGATCTTGCTTGGAAAGAAAAAGCTTGTTTGCCAACTTGAGAGGCACCAAACCACCAAATAGGATTTACTTCTGCACACATGTAAGGAACCAGCAATAACATTCACTCAGTGCTGAAAACCACTGTGACCCAGGGAGTGAAATGCCCAGGAAGTGTGCACAAGAGGAAATCAAGGATGTGCTGTGTAAACAGGCAATACTTGCATTTGCACTTCTGCACCCTCTTCCAATTCACAGCCATGAGGTAACACCTCTCAAAATGAATACATCACCTGACAAGGCCAGGCAGAAACCTCCTCATTTCACTGAAGCTGAAAGCCAAGTGTTGTGTCCCCTCCTAAGGGCTGGAGCCCAAACACACACCTGGACTCCATCAGGCTTCTGTGCTCACACAGAAAATGGGGATTGGACTGGAGTTGAACTCTTCCTTAATGGAGTTTGGTAGGATGACCATCCCCGATTTCAAACACTACTCATCATATTTTGGGATTAATATGCAAATGTCCTTAGCATGGAAGCTAGTCGAGGGCCATCACAAGATGCAGTGCTGAAGCTCAAGTGTTCCAAAAAGACTAATATGAACCACAACTCTAAGGGAAAAATTGAACTCGTTGTATATTTTTAAATCATGTGAATTTACCAGCCATTAAGTGAGGAAACACATTTTGCAAGGGTTTGTTTTCTGGTTTTTTGGGGTTTTTTTTTGTTTTTGGTGGGGGTATTTTTGTGTTTTTTGGGGGTTTTTTTATTATTTCCTTGATCTGAAAAGTTTCTTAAAATTGTATTCTCTGATCCAGATACAAAGGTATCCATGAGTGACGCACTCTGAGCTACCCCAGATTCTCACACTGCAGCAATAAAAAGGACCTTCAAAGAGATTGTTTCCCCAAGCACATTCTTCTGTACAAAATTCATCAGCTGCCCATGTTCTCCAGAAATCAATGCCTATAACCTACACTCACTTTTGAATTGTCATTTTTCCTCTGCAAAGGACAGAAGTCCTGCTCTGCTTTCACTGGCCATGATCCCAAACTGCTTGTCCTACAAAAAACAACCAAGTGCTTGTCTGTTCCTGTTTAGGAGTAATGCTATGTAGAATTTATGTTATTCTTATAGAGTTTTAAATTTATCCAAGGTTAATTCTGTGCAAAAGGTCTTTGGCTTCTGAATTGGATAAAATATATTTCTGAAGTAGCTTTGGAAATGCAAATTCTTGTTCATAACTAAATGAGGTGTTTAGTTATTTGAACTCGTTATTTTAAGGGGGCAGTTAGCAACACACCTTGGATTTGCAGTTAATCTGTTTTCATTTCTCATTAATGCTACAGCCTTTGCAAAGGCACGACAGCACACGGCCTTGTGATGGTATTATGACACTGAACTCTTAATTAACTTTCGCAAACTGAAATTTGTAAGATTCCCCAGGTGGTACATACATCAAAATGGCACCTTTTTTCTGACAGAAGTTAACCTAGTCTCACATTGAATCCAAACCCGGTTTTTTATCATGCAAAGAACCAAACCTTAACTATGTGTTTTGAAACACTTTTAAACATTTATACAATTCTTTTTAGCTTGTCACCTTCCCTAACAAAACTGAGAAGTGTTGGAACACCACAGCAGAACACTTTTGCTGTCGTATTCACAGCAAGCCTTTGAAGCATCCAGGTTACAAACTTCTCTCAAGGTTTCCAACTTTATTTTTATAAGACTCAGAAAGATCAAGTAGTTCACGCAGAGCTTCAGATTAATACCAAAACTGCAATATTTATCCCTGTAAAAATTCTAACTTTATACAGGAAGCCAGAACACACTAAAAAAGCTGGGTTTTCTTGCCCTCTAACAACAGTATCACAACTTCATTGACTTTAATTTCATTAACAAATGGGTGAAGGCTTTGCCAAAGAGCTCAGAGCTCAGCTTCCAGAACACCATTTGCTTGGATACAACACTACTGACACAGAGGCCCCTTTCTGGCCAGACTCTTCAAAGGAGACATGGACTTCCTTGTCCATGAGATGCTTGTTAAGGATTTCCTATAGTGGATGAAAAAAGTTGAAATTCTGGAGCAAAGTCTTTGGGGTTTTCTACTTCTATGGTATAAAAAAGCAGCGTTTGGAGGCTATGGCATTTCTTTTGAGGTTTGTCATATATATGTCTATGCAAGATACACAAGTGTTCTCCTAACAAATCCAAAGATTTGAGAACAAAACCAAGAAGGCTTAGTAGATTCTGTGTTGGGCATTATCAAAAGGAAAAAACCACAACCTTATGTAAATTATTACAGTCACTTTGTTCCAAAGATCAGCCCTAGCCCTTTTCAAAAACTTCTCAGGGCAATGTGAGAAAGCCAACAAGGACAGAATGGAAGCACAGCAGAGCAATCCATTACCCAGAAGCAGCTGTGATGCCACCTGTGGAGCCTCAGCACCCTCTACCTGCTCTCTCTGGGATGCCACGGAGGAGCATCCTCACAACAGTTCACCTCCTCAGCATGGACACTCTCCTGTGTCCCACCAGACCCTCCAGGACTGCTCTGCCTCAGGAACACAATCAGCTCTGCAGTAACAGGCTTGTTTATAATTAGTGTACAGCTCCCAAACACACCAGCAGCTGGGAAAAATAGAATGGGTAAGGCAGAGGCATTAACGAAAATGTGTCACTTCTAAGCTACCTTCAAAGGAGAGAACTTAGTTCCCAGACCTGTAAACAAAGCACAGGGCCTGACAGCAGCAGGGAGCAGAAAGACCAGGGGACTCCCCTCTGCCATGAGTTCAGATCTACATTTCCTGCCCTCATATGAGATAACCAAACTTGATAAACTCCCCAGGTGCCATCATCAGGGAGTATCATTTTTTATCTACTGTCTTGTTCACAGTGGGACAGTGTTTCAAGTCTCTGACAACTGCAGGCAATGAAGAGGAGCAGCACAGACTTGGGGGAAAAACATGTAGCATAAGAGAAACTCTCCCTCTTCTCTCCCAAAGAAGGAATTTCCAAACTGAGATTTAAAGCAGATTAAATGTCTCAAACCCAACATGTTATCTGGTGATATTTCTCTTTCCTGAAAATAGTGTAAACCTAACCATTTTAATAAACTAAACATGCAGCCTATCTGGGCTTAGCATTCACTCAGCCTCAAACCTAAAAAAGCAGGAGTGAATCCAAATTTTGTCTTGTTTTCTCTATCTTGTTAAGGGTCTGAACTGATGAACTTCCTTACTATGATTCAACCATGACATTTGAATGATAATTACCAATAGAAACCACAAGACACATTATTTATCATTAGGAAACAGATTTCCTCTGTAAAATTAATATAGAATATATAATGTGTGAAGTACATACAGAAATACGTCTGCAGTAGAACCCTATTAAACAAGGTACTGATGCATTTTTTTAAGTCAATTCTATATCTTATGCTATGTAGGATTTTTTTTCTAAATTCAAATCCTTTGCAGTGATGCAGAGTCACATCTTCCTCTGTGTGCATCCTCCTCCTCCTCCCCCTCCCAGCCCTCACTCCTCCACAAGGGTACCCTGCTTTGAGCTGTGTCTCCCTAGGCCTTGAGCCAGCACAGATGAGTAAAACTTTGGGAGTGATCTGCTCAGTGACTGTGCAGAAGGAATGACATGCCAGCTTCTGGGACCTCCTGCCAGCTGCTCCTTAAAGCATTCACTGCCACTGGCTCAGGAAAAGTCATCCTGCCCCAGCTCTGCAGACAAACAACAAAACTCTTGGGGAACCCTCCTGAAAGGGGGGGCAAAGGGAGGGAGCTAAGTTAGAAAGGGCTCAACTCCCTGGGATGTGCCACAGATGAGTGTAACACCAGACTGTTTAGCAAATTAATACTATTACTAGCATCAACATTTCAAAAAAAATCCCTAATTTGATCACATATTGCTGCACCACCTCAGAAGCATCCCAAACTCTTCCCCATGATATGTTCCTGATTTCCTGCAAGGGGGATGGTGCCTGCAGCAGCTCCATCTCCAAGAGCATTCACTGATATGTTGATGGTTGAGCTCTGCTTTCAGCCCTGAACGTGGCCCTCAACTGCCAGGGGCCATGCTTCTTCTCTTGTTTGAAATTATTTTAATCATCACAATAACAAGGTAATGTTCTAATCCACTAACTGTTTGGTACTTTCTGCTTCCTAAGCTGACTTAACCTGGGAGAAAATTCTTATACAGATTTTCAATAATTTTTTGAATCACTTTGTCAGTAAACCAGCGCCATGTTGGGGTCTCTGGGGCAGAGTGTTCCCCTACACAACCACTCCTTTGTTGCCTGTGAAGTGTAGTTTTACTTTGGACTCATATATAATTAGCTAAATATTTATACAACTCCAGTCATCCAGAAAAAACGATACCTATTGTTCCCAAGTCTTCAGACTTGAATGAACAAATCCTCTATAAATTGGCTGTTGGTGTATGCAGGAAAAGATTAAACAGATTTGTTGGATTATTCATCAAACCATTGTGTCCTTTAATCCCAGATTTCACTCAAAGGAGGCAAATTTATCCATCATGCTAAAAGATGGAACCAAAATACTGAACTTGATGAATGACAAAGTCAGCAAACCCCCTCCTTCTGGAGAAGGTGCTGTGCTGAAGGATAACAGCAGCACAGCAACAAGGACAACCAAGCTTTTGTCCCTATGGACCACCCATTGCTCCTGCTCTTGGTTCAGTGATGACAAAATAAAGGAAATTGTGCTTGGGAAGGGTATGATACTTTCAGCACCTACACCTTCACAGCTGAAGGAAGGGTCTCTAAATCCTGCCTGTATCTTGGGTATCTCAGAACAGAATCTCATTAAATGTCAGCATCACAAGGCAAACACCTGACTACCTATGGATAGAAACATCTTTTTGCTTCGCAGGATAATGGCAACAGCTTTACCATCCTCACCCATCCCTGTAAGGATCAGTATGGTTGGAAATGTTGCAGTGAAAAGTCTCTCCCAGGGTCATGGCTTTCATACACACCATGAGTACTCTTGTAAACAAAGCAGCACCATTTCAATGCACAAAGCAGCAGCATTTTCCATGACTGACAGGGTTATTGTATTTTGCTGTTTGTTTGCTTCCATGTTTTCCTTTTTTCGGAGAGAACAAGAGTTTGTTCAACTGACTTGGCATTAATGAGGTGCTAATTCTGTTTATCCTGCTGTGCCAGTATTTCACACAATAGTGGTTTTCTGCCTTGGGAGATTTGGGTCTTACACAGATGGAAAAAAATGATCTGAATCAATACAGACACAAATATACATATATATCTGTGTTTTTAATGCATTGAAAATGAGCCTCGTATTTTATTATAAATCCTTTATTCATAGGGAAAAAACCTGCTTTCCCATGTGTACCAGAAATGAACATTGATCAGATCATCCCAAAAACTAAAGCAAACCTGATTGTCTTCAGGGTCTAGGAAGCCAACAAAGGCATCTCAGAATTGCAGTGATGGGGAAAGATAAATTGTGTGCTTCAAAACAAATCCATCTCCAAACCAATTTAATACTCAAAGGATTTAAGAGGGAGGAGGAGCTTTTACTTCATGACTTTCTTTACATAGAATTTCTTCACAAACAAAGATAAAATTGCTATCTAGATGTGGGAAGTCACACAAAAGCATTACTAACTTCCATTTACAAGCAAATTAGTTATTATAGCATAGCCTCAGAATACTATCCTGGGTTTAAAGCTGAATTAGCCTGTCATTACAATAGATGGAGCCTAAAAATCCTGGGGTTTTTCTCTATTTTGAGCTTTGTTTTGCTCAGGCATCCCCTTACACAGCCTTTTCCCTGACTTCCACTGAGTTCTCTGCTTCTGAGCTTGCAGCAGTGCCCTCTTATTCAACCCTACTTCTCCAGCACTGATTCCCAGATGGACAGGGGACAGAGCACAGCAGATCTCAGGTCCATGAGATATTTACAGTTACTTTATCCGTCTCCATTGGGAACATGCTCCAAGATCCTTCCTTCAGGGTAATCTCTTAATACAGCACATACACATTTATCTTGTAGACTGCCATATGAAACTGCACTTTCTGGGACCTGAGCCTGTGAAGATTCCACTTCACAGTAACACCCCGATTTCGGCATTGATTTATCATGTAAAGTAGAAAAGTACAATTTAGTGATGAGGATGAGAAAGGACAATGAATTTATGTAATTCACCTTGGCATGAAGAGACTGGTCAGCTCCCTGAGATTACTTAATACTGGTAAATGCTTGTATATACTTGCCTTGCTAGCAGATTATATGTGACAGGAATAGTCTTGGGGAGTTATTACATAAGAAAGACTATTTAAAGTTTATTCATTTTAGTATAATTCTGACATTTCTAAATTAAAAACAGCCTGCTTCTTGTTCTTGTAGTGTTGGAGAAGCTCAAACAATCTCCAGAATAGAAAACGTATTTTTACTTCATAGCTCAGTGTTTCACATCAGGAAGTGACTTTTTTAACCACAGTGCACTACAGCTTCTCCTATTAATAATTCCTGGGTGCATCATGCACTGCATGCTCCTGCAGAATCTCCTGGTGAAGTCTAATCTCACTGCCCTAGCACTCACAAGCCTTTATTCTTGTACTCATGCAGGTTTAATGAGAAAATAAAGATTTTTTTTTTTTAAAGAAATACAGCTTACGCTGTGTACGGCATACTTAGCTCAAGTCTGTACTAGTGTATTAGCCAAACAATAGGGTAGGAGCCTTTTTCAAAACAGGTTCAAGTGCCCCTTCCAAGAGTATTTTAAACCCCAACACTTATGACAGAATACAACTTAACTTTCACAGAAACTGGAGTTCAATTATTAATAGTGGACTGCTTTGTTTGTAGGTCAGGTCCTACAGTGAAGGCACAGGATTTGGTTAACAGGATGCTTCCACTGCTCCCTGGCACTGTCAGCACACGCATTAAAAACAGCACAGGGACACCATGCTGGGTGCAGGGGGGACAGCCCCCCCAGCAGTGCCTCCCACTGCTCTGCCCTGACACCAGGGACACACCAGGCCTTTCCCAGAGCCCTGCTGGGCCACAGAGCCACTCCCAGGGGCAAACGGGGCAGCAGGAAAAGAACTGTGGGGTTTCTGCAATGCCTCCAAGGAATTTGTGGTTTTAGAGGCAGAGGCTCAAAAATAGGAAAGGGAGCGCAAAAAAAACCTGCAAGTATGATGCTAAAGGCAGGTTTTAGCCAAGGAAATGTTAAAATCCATTTACTTGGTTGCATTTGGCTTTTAAGAAAGCTTCTGAAGAATGCTGTGTGCAAAGATGCTGTTTTCATGGAAAACAACTGTTCCAGGACATCGTGTGGTAATCAACTCCCTATCTAAATATGCACACACCTCTCAAGATTAAAACTGATTCAAAATCTCCTTTCTGAAATCAGCACCAACTTTCCTTCCTGTGCCAATTCTATCCTGCTTTTCTGTAGAAAGTGCTTCATCTGCACTATTGGTCAGAACAAATGTCATAAATACTGCTTAGTAGCTTCCATATTGCCAAGAGCTATTAAAAAATACATGATACCCTACTTCCTCCCACAGACCAGATAAAGAAATATATTACCATGCAACATTTTCAACAGAAGTAATCAGGAGTATCATGTCTACAAGGGAGAATTAAAAGGAATAATAATAATAATAATAATAATAATAATAATAATAATAATAATAATAATAATAATAATAATAATAGAATCCTGATTTAAACCTTGGCAGTTTCCAACTGGCAAACTGTTTAGGGAAAACATCTTTATCAGCTCGGATTAATGGTGATTAAGTTTTACAGTTATTCTATTAGGGGTGGCAAAAAAAATATACCCTTACAAGTAAAGGGGACAGATTTCAGTTTCTTTGTGAGAAAAGCTGCCTAACTAATCTAATACTTCTATAATTTACAGGGACAGTGCTTTAATGCTTCACATTGCTTGTCTTCTAAAATATTACCAGGTTCCTGCTTATGCAAGTGATACAGGCACAGCCTCCAGAGCATTTTGGCAATTTTACCTCAAAGTACACAACAGTCCAATTCCATTAACTCAGCTTCATACCCTCCAAGACCAATTTCTGTCATCTCCTACACTAGATTCAGGACAGTGTTTATTCTCCACAGCACACTATCAAACATCTCCAGGAGCACAGCTATCAGTGCAGCAAGTCCTCATGCACATTCTCCTGGAACACCTGAAAACCACTGCTTAAAAGGGCTCAGTGGGATTAGCAAAAAACAATATTCTCTTTCAAGAAACATACAGAGGCAATAGAAGAGAAAACTGTCAAGGTTAAAATAACCCAAAGCAATCATCCTTACTTGTGCAAGGTTTGAGAGGGCCGGTCATTTTTCTCCAGTTGTCCATAGCAGCTCGTTCTTGCTTCAGGAATGAAGGAGTACTTTTCCAGCATGGCTGATGCAGCAGTGGCAATAACCCCAAGGCCATCCCGTACCCGAGCTTCTAAACTGTAGTCCCACTCATCATAAGCTGCTGAAATGAGTCCTGAAGGAAACTCCTTGGGAGTGATTTCTGTGTTACCACTAACCAGGCTGGGAACTATCCAAAAGAAATCATAGCCAGTAAGGCCCAGGGACCGAGCCTCATCCAGGATGTAGACAGCTTCATCCTTGGAACAATACAGGAGGATGACAGACGAGTGGATTTTCTTCAGCTGAATTTGGGTCTTGGCATCTCCAAAGGCAGTATCGAGTATGATGACGTTCTGCATGTCCCAGCCCACAAAGCTGTTTTCCACAGTGGTCTTAATGACATTGATGAAATCTCGATATCCAGGGAAAGTGGTGGTCACCAGAGAGAACACGTGCCAGTCATAATCCTGCATGATTTTCAGCATGATAATGGCTTCTTGCTGGATGGAAGCTCCAAACTGGAAGAACGTGGACATGACATCCTAGAATACCAAACACAGCAAAAGGTTAGTAACTTGGTACAACTCCACAGAGAACAGAATCTCTAATTCTTCTGTTTTCTGTTCTACCAGAGCTGCCAAACTTCCATTGCATTCCAGTAACTTTCTGTGGTCTATCATTTTCAGATCATCAGTAAGCAACACTGACCACAGGTACTTACAGCTAATCAAAATATTTGCCAAAAAGTAACAAACCGATATTTACACAGGAAATTTTCAAGCGCTGGATCACTTGAAGACAACAACTCAAATCAGGAGCTACTGAGGAAGCTCCCTGGGGACAGCCACCCACAGTTAAACAACTCCCCAGCACGAGTTTTACATTCCTGTAAACGTATGAATGCAACCCAACAAACTCACACCAATTTGTAGCTACCATGGAAATAAACTGCAATGCACATGCTGTAGACATGCTGGAGGAATGCTGCTTCCAGACATAATGTCTGAGAGGGACTTCATTGCCAAGGTTCACTAGACTTGGTGGAGGTTTTCAGACCCTGCAGAAGTGGATTTTCTGTCCCCAGGGACTAAGTTCACTGCTGGTCCTGCTCCATTCAAAGCACATGGCCCATTGATGCCTGATAGAGAATTACCAGGATGGGACTCCGAGGACAACCAGCAATCTGTCAGTGTCCTCATTAAAGGAATTAACTGGAAATAACTTCAAACAATGGCCTCAGAGTCTGGAATTGCTCTGTAATGTTGCCCGACACAGATTTGTTCCTAATATTTGTCTTATGATTTACAGAATTTGTAACATTCTATACAGCACAAGGGCAGATGCTGCTTATTTTATCATCAGAAATCGGCAGCACAATTAATTTTGTTGGCACTAAATTTCCAAACACTTTCAGTGGTCTCTCTTTACTAAGTTGCTGTAAGATCTAAATTTATTTTTTAATTTTACATTCTATATTTACATACAAAAATTAGAGTGGCAAAACTATATGTGGGAAGCCACATAATTCTTTATTTTTATTTTACTTCAGTATTTATTCCTGACCAGTAGAGGCAACTTATTTGCATCATTTTCCGACACGGAAGGCATGAACTCCCGGTGAAACAAAAGCTTATGATTTAAAAATAAGATATAAATCATTCAAGATTTCTTATGCAGGGTTCTGAAAGAAGACACATATGATGCTTTTAATTTAACGACTTTTATGATCATGGTCACAAACTGCTATCCTATTTTACACTTGCAGAGAACAGGAACAGATTAATTGATTTGGGTTTCATGGCAGGGTGGTGTTAAACATACAAATATTAGTGAGAATATTATCTCAGCTCTGCAAGCTCTGCAAATCTATTCCAGGAAAACAGTCTGTACTTTTTTTAATAGGAGATGAGGAGTGTTATTACTTTCCAAGTGTTAAGAAGCTGACACCAGGATTTTATATAGCTTGACAGCAGTAAAAGTCTTAAAACTTGTGTCAGACCCTGAAGACTGATATTGAAGTTATAAAATACATACTGCTGGTGGTAATGAAATCATTTGCTATGGCTTCTTGGATACCTCAAAGATGACATTCTGAATGCCAGAGACAGATTTGAAATGTTTTGGGTTAATTACAAATGTTATAAAGTATGTGTTGGAGAAGAACTGAACAGGGAATATTTCATTACTGAATTATTCTAGGAGCAATTTCCTGGTGACCTGCACTAGATACTTAAAAATCAGCAAACAAAACTTTCATATGGGGACTCTCACAGCTAAAGGAAACCAGCATACAGAAAGGCTGCTCAGAGTTAGCATTTAATGAATCATTACTACAAAGTAAAGTAGGTATCTAGAGACAGTGCCATGAATCCAACTGCAGCTCCTAACTGAGCATAAAAAATACTGTAATGAAAAGCTAATCACTTCAGTTTTCTTCTCCTGGTTTCCACTTATGATTATGCTAAATTAAAGTAAAAAAAATAGGTAATTTACAGTAGATTAAGTAGATTATATCTATATCCTTTCACTCTTCCTCCATTTCTGTATGTGTTTTATAGCAATAGAATAATTCTTTCAAGCAATACATATACTTTGGTCCTTTGTGCATCACAAGGAACTTCTCCAATGAGGCAACTGAAGTATTTTAGGGCAAAAAACTATCAAATGGACATTTTCAAGTGTGACCTTTCTAACTAGTAAATACAGATTTTTAACCTGGAGCAGTCCTTGGCACCTTCCCTGGCAATTAAGAACAGTCTTGAGCACAATGCTCTGTGTCACCACTGCAGCAGGCTGACAACAAAAGAGAAGTAATAAAAGTAAATCCTTTCCTTTTGTAAATATTATGTTAGAAAAACAGTTTATGAAAGGAGTTTTAGACATTTTCGTAAAGGTCACACCCATATGACAAGAACCCCTCTCCTATAATTGTGAATGCAAAGTCTAGTCAAAACCAGGCAATCACAATCAATTTGTGATTAAAATGCTGAAAAAACCTGTAATTACATAGTGAAAAGAAATTTGAGTTCACAAAAAATGGAGACATGAACATCACAAGTGAGATTCTCATCCAAAGAAATTCCATGCAACTGCACTGACTGCGCTGGATGCTTTTATAGAGCTGAAGATCTGACTGTGTATTTACAATGCATTTGAAACAGATGGAAGATTACAAGGAAATTGCAGCCTTAGGAACTTCAGCAGGTATTTAAATGACTATAAGGAGAATATTCAAGGACATATCCATTAAACTGGGGGGAAGGGTGAAGTTTAGTGAAGAAATAGCAAACAAATAAATAAAACTGTAATAGATTCAACTGCTGTACTCTTAAACATCTACAGAACTTTTCATTTTGGGGGGGTGTTTAAGCATCACATCTTTTCAAAAATCATTATTATCCCTCTGCTTTATACAGACTTAAGTTCCATATGTGTAACAAAATACTAAGTTCCAATTTTCTATATTCAAATGCAAACTAGAATGATGTTTGTAAAAAAACCAGAATTATTCAGTTATTTCCGTTTAACTGTCATCTTGTCATGTATTGAGACATTCATCTAAATCACTGCTGAAGTAGGAATACAGATGTAATATCAGAGGTGCTTTGAATGCACACCAGAAATATTTTTTTCTTCATTACTCAGTGTCCCCAGCTATTGAGATTACAATTTATCCAGGGAAGAAAGTTTTTACAGAGGAATTTCTCAGATAAATCTCAAAGAATGACAATCCCAAAATGTTACACTTGGTATGAGTAAAAATTTAGTTGGAAGAAGTAGTTTTCTTTTCCAACTTCTTAGCTAGATTCCACCACATCCAAGTGAACAAAAAACAGCAATGAAAAGGGAAGCTAAAGAGCAAATGAAAACTTTTTGTTTCTTCCTGTCTTGCACATGAGTGTACAGTTTACAGCAAAACATCTCCCCATATATTTCACACCAGAAGGAAGTATTCCCTCAGTTTGCTTCTTCCTTAATGTTATTCCTGACTTTTGTACATGACAAAGTTCTGTTGTTGCAGGAGAAGGGCACTTCAACATTCCCATGCTTCTGCACTAAGCAGCCCAGCTCTCCCTGCTGCTGTCCTTTTATAGATTAATATATTAGAGTAAGTTGGTTTTAATTAGTGTACTGAGTCTATAAATCTGTCACTATTGTCAGAATTGCATATTTCAATTCTCAAGTCCAGCAAATTACAGGAACATTTCTCTGGAAACCTCATCCTCAGCAATTTTCATGACATCTTAGTTTCTGGGCTCCAGCTTTTCCAGCAGCTCAGCAGGGGCCACTCCCAGCTGCTGTAACAGCTGAGGTAAGCCCTGGTGGTACTTTGTGCCTGCCAGGGAAAAGGCTGCAGGAGTTGGTCAGTTGAGGAAAGAAATATTTGTTATCTAAACGAGTGTAGCTCTTGTTAAATGAAAATTAAACTCTAAACCAGAACAAAACTGAGGTCAACACAGGACCAAATCAATTTTCCACTCCACAGACACAGTGACGTACAGTTGCTTCACTGGTAAGACAATATTATGACAGGAAAGAAAAACCAATATGAAAAGAGTTTAAAAAGCAATTCACAGGATGATTTATTCAAACAGCAACAAGATTATCATGACAGGACTACAAGCAGGACTCTAAAGTTATCTTAATTGCTTCATTCTTACTCTCTTTCACAGAGATCAGCAAAAATAATTTTTCTCTGTTTTTACACCACTGTAAACAGACATTCCATTCTCATAATGATTTATGGCATGTGGTGCCAGGTCTCCATACACAGTGCAAGCTGCTCCCTGTTTAATAAAATACAGTAGTTATTTGTAATTTTTATAAAGACTGGAAAGAATGAAAGCCAGAGGTTAGTCATGAATTCAATTGAACAATTTTGCATCACATCAAAAATTTACTGAATAAAATTATTTGTGCTGATCTCATATATAGGAAAAAAAATGCATCTTGCAAGGGTGTTAACTTGGTACAATTTTTCTTTGATTACTTGAAGTGGTGCTTTGAATCCCTGGTAAACATAAAGTGAATTGCATTTCTCTGCCATGAATATTGGGCCCTAGCCACAGGGTTTTCCTTTGGGGAAGGGCACAGACCCACGCCAAACTTTCAGTAAATGCAAGCCCTGAAATGGAAGAACTGAAAGGAAAACCTTTCCTCCAAGACACCCTGCATATTTTTGAATTCTTAAGTTATTAAATTCCACCTCTATTCATTAAGAGATAGGACACATAATTCTCAACACAAACAGTTCACTGAGGTGCCCAGGGAGAAAACTCCTCCATTATCACCATGGGAGCAATTTCAGGGAGATGATACAAAAATCTGTACTTTCATACAAAGCATAGCAACATGTGAGGGTGGAAATCATTTACTCATTCTTACAAAAAGCAGAAAATACTTGCTTCCCAAGGACCTGTCACCACTCTGGCCTCACACATGGTGAAACCAGAGCCAGATAAAGGGTGGAAATTTTCTTACTCTGTAATTTAACTTATGCAAATGCACAGCCACAAAATGTATAAAGGTCAAGTAAAAGGACAAACTGAGGCCTTACTTTTTATTTTAAAAGTTTGTTCTAGGAGAGGAACATTGAAGTTAGAAAAGGGCAGCAGAAAGCAAGGGAGTACATTATGGCTTTCCAACATCTGACATGTCCCCTTTTATTATTTCATGGAATAAATATCAGAGAAACATGATTTCAAAAGGTTAGCACTGGCTTAATCAAGCATGTTCTTTCCCATTTCCAGAGGGAGTCTGCAGGAATTCATTTCACAAAGACTTCTGTATTTTTAGGTCATGGCTTCATCCTTAGAATTTTGCTAGATAACAGGTTTTGTAGGTTTTTTTCCTTTTTAATACATTTACTGTTACACTACCTATTTGGCTTATCTAGGACTGTTACAAGAGCTAAAGTTTCTCACTTTTTTGTTGTTGTTGTTTTTTGGTTTTGTACCAGAATAGCAAAGAAACCAAGAGAAAGGAATGAGAACAGGGTTTCTAGAGATCATTGCAGAGTCACCTGTGTTTGATCCTTTACATTTTCAAACAATAGAGAGTCACGTCTAATGAAAGTACCTCAATATGTGATTACAGTGAAATAACCTAATTATGGAAGACGACTAGTTTTGCACAGAGCTCATGAGCCATTCCTGGGCTGGAGCTCACTCACCATCTGGGATTTCAACACATCTAAGTTTTCTTTCAGAGATTGTTCAAACACTGAAAATTGTGGTGGCTCAGTGTGAGCTCCTGACCCACCAGCACAGACAAGTGAAAAATGCTTCCAAGGGCTGAAACGAGCCAACAAACCTGTGACCAGGCAATAAAATCCTGAGAAGATTCACATGAATCAGCAAGGATTTGGGGAAAAGTTTATTAACAAGATGCCTCCTTTCTACATAGACTTTCATTTCCACAGTTACAGAAACGTTGTACACCATGAATATTTCAATGAGGAAGGGCAAAATTGCAGGTCTACAAAACAGCAATATGGAGCTGCTTTGCTATTTGGAGAGTAACAGCTATTGTGCAGCTTTTCGGGTCAAAAAGAACCCCAATGTAAGAAGCAGAATACTGATGCCTCAAAGAATAAAAGGGAGAATAAAAAGTATTTTCAAAAAAAATCTATTTGTTTTGTGTGTTCAAATATTTCTTGAATATAAATCATTGATTGTTTAACCCATGCTGGGTCATGTGGCCCCATCCATCAGTGTAATCAGCAATATCCTAAAATACTTTGCCTTTATGGATTTGTAGGCAAGTTTCATTTCCTGCCAGTATTTCACCCAGAAAATAAATATTGAAAAATGTGCTTAACCTAATACATTGGGTAGCAAGGAGGACAGATTATAGCTGAGTATCATTTCCCTTATGCCTCTTGCCATGACTGCAGATAAATGCTTTGCCATTTTTTAAACTTATATTTTTTTCATGGTTTGTATAAGCAGTGTCCTTCTGCTTTATTCATGTAATTAGTCATCACTAAACTGATGTAAGTAAATAGTCTCTTGAAGAGCCCAAGGAGACCTCATTTTCCATAGAAAAATGACTTTAAATGAGCCATGGAGCACATCATTCACCTCAAGGAACACCTGAGCTCACATGGAGAGCTCTTGGCCCTGTCCTTTCAGTGAAACCTCTTCAAGCAGTTGTCATGAATGATGGGAGAGCAATCAGGAAAATTAAGGACTTTCCAAAGACAGAAAAAGCAATTGCTGTGAAGTTACTCTAGCATTACTGGTGAAAGTAACTGGCTTTCTGCTGTGTGGGAACGTTCATCTGCCAACAATTCACATCTGAGACATGAAAACAAAGTTTTGGTGACAGCATTAGAAAAAAAATGGGGAAAAAAGTTCAAGCTATCACCATGGCAACATGAGAAAGTTTAGAACACAGTGACTTGTTCTGTACAGGTTACTTGGCTGAGAAAAAGAAACAATGAGATGATGCAACCCAACCCCAAACCATGATTTTACTGCAAAGCTATCATAATGCACTCGTTGGCAGGTAGAAAGCCTGGGTGCATTTTTGGAAACAAAAAATATTTTTCAGCCTCACAGAAGGCTATTCACCAGGTATCAGAAATAAAAAGTATTAGGAGAACATCACTGAGCTTGTGAATCAGCCCAGTGAAAGCCCCAGACTCAGGAAATCCAGCAGGGATACACACAGGCACTCCTCTCCTACTACTGGTAGTTCCTTGTAACCCACATAATTCATCTCTTGAAATAAAATACCATAAAGATATAGGCTGTATGAAGGATACCAACCAAATAAGCCAGTCAGATCTCTGGAAAATAAATAAAAATCTTTGTATACAGACTGTCCATTCCCACTGTCTCTCATATTCCACTGGGGCTTTATTTATCAATGTTCCCTTTGTTTCATATTAGTATTCAGACACTCTGCTTTTTACAACCAAAACAACATACTGGGCTATGGGGAATACCTCACCTTCCTCCAGTTGCACTCTGTGACTGTGCAGAATTATCTATCAAACCAATTAATTCATTCACTCTGAACCACATCTGCTCCCATGATGCCATCACTGGTGAGCTTCTCTTGATTCATGGGCATTTTGGGGAACTTCAAAGGATTTAAAAGCAAAGCATTTAGGCTACAGTGTGTTATATTACTTCTTGGAGTAGACAGCCAGGTCTAATTATAAATCTTGAAAACAATCCTGCAGATAATGGCTATGCTTCCTGAAATCAACTCTGTACATGGGGTTTAACCAGTTTCAAAATGAATGCCAGACAGCCAGGTTTTGGTACTGTCAGATGGATCTCAGACACAAAGGAAGATTCTAAAATTTCCAAGCAACTCCAAAAAGAAGTGGAGAAGTGAAGAAACAATGTTTTATCTTTCTATTTAAATAAAAAGTGAAACTTGACAATTAATATGTTTTTAGATTTCAGTAAATAAAATTTTATTGTAATAGTTAAAACTTACATACTTTACTGCCCCAAAGGATTGTATCATAAGTCTTTAAAAAGCACAGTGGTCACATTTTGTCTGATTAACAGCTTTATACAGCACCAGCCTAATTAATTTTCTTTTCAGAATCAATCACCCACATTGATTTCACTCTTCCACAGCCATAAGTTTACACATGCACCCAAGTTATTGTAAGCCATCCACAGAATATGCTAGAATCCAATTTACTTGACATCTTCTTGGGTATCTGCTAAATTAAAATATGTAGTGGTAATATTTTAGCTAAGTAAAATTTGATGTGTTTATATTACTATTGCTGTGCAATCAAAATTATAAGTTGTCTGAATAGCTTATGGAAACTTTCAAGAATCAATGCTATGCATTAATTCCTCCCTAGAACAAAATTTTGTTCCAGGTATTCAGGATGCAACACACAAAGCATTTTGCATAATTATAGAACTTTATAGTATCATTTTTATATGTATTGTATACCCCAACCTATAGGAAATTTGCTTAGAACAAGGATTTAGGGTGGTTGAGGATAAGTATAATTCTGTGCTCAAATTTCTTATCTAGTACATGTATAGCACAAGAAAATCGTGCAATATCAAACCACTTACAGCTCACACATCAACAAAATTTACAAAAATTTATAGCTTTTGCCATTAGGAGCTTTTAAAACAACATGATCCAATTTTATTAATCCTGTAAACAGAACCAAAAGCTTGCATACTCACAATAACACTTAAATATACTATGGCCAAAAATTCAGCATTAAATCCAAAATCAGTAACAACTTAATCCTTCCAATAATTTAATAGGAGCTGATTTAAGCCAAATAGGCTGTTTACTTATAGTATGTATTGCACGTGGGCATAAATGTCATACACTATATAGAAAGATAAGCATAATTTAATATCAATAAAAATACCTTAAGATATCATCTCCTTATCTGAAAACATTTGGCCTCAACTGAATGTTAAAACACTTCTCACTTGTGTTGAGGATGAGAAGCCAGAAAACCATTAACAAAGTCATTTCCATACATCTCCACTTAACAAGTAAAAAGAAAGGTAACAAACAACCTCCTCCTCCACCCCCTTTCACCAAATGGTGAGTATAAAACATTAGGCAAATTAAATAAATATAAAGCAAATTTAATTTTCTACCGCATGCTTTTCCTTGATGAGCCAGAAGTCTTGGACCAGCACCTCTGTGAACCTGGCAGCACTGGACCAAAGAGAGAAACCAAACAGCCAGAGACAAGCTGGAGAGGGCAAACAGACAGATGGGAAGGGAATTTTTCAAGAGGAAGGCTGAGCAGAGTTCAAGGGAGCCATTCCAAGCAGCTTTCCATGGCAACAGAGATTTTTAGGATATATTTAAGTATCAGAGGAAGATAAGAGATTGAAGACTCTTGATCTCGTCAAGAAGACAGGCATTTTGGTTCCCCAGGTAGTCTGGGGGCTAAGCAAGAAGAGGTGCAAACCTGACTCACCTGCCTTGGGAATGCAAAGTGACAAAACACTTGTAACTCACCCAAACTGCTTTTAAATTCTTCTGGGAGGAAGAGTTTCACAATGCTCAGTACCTCCTCTGCTCTGAGGTACAATCAGCAGATCTGGAGAAGGGACTGAACTCAGGGGAAATTCCATTTATGCTTATCCTTTATATTCTCCTCTTCAGGCACCATCTTCGGCCTCTGGGCAAAACTGCAGCTGCTCTTGTGTTATGCTAATAGATATTACACGCTTTCTCAGAGTGAGGGATCAACCTATCAATCTAGAAACGAATTTCCTTTTCCACTGTACAGTTAAGAGCAGCAGGTCAGAAGTAAGTTCAGTTACGAAATTTTTGATATGTGATCTAAATCCGTACTTACATATCACCCTAGCTCAAGAGGAAAGCGTGACTAACTGCTTATCCTAGAATTAATCCTCCTGATAAGAAGGTAGCACAAAATACACCCACAATGAATGGTAATTCACTGGTACTTGCTGCAGTCTTTGAACAATCACAAAGCAAACCACATTTGTGTTAAAGCAGTTGCAAGGGCTCCAGTGCTCAGAGCCACTGCATCCACACTAGAAGGAACACAGGAAGGCTGTGGAACTCAGCTGCAGGCAGATCCAGCAGTTTCCCCCATCACTGTCCAATCCAGATAAGGACAGAAGCATTCACTGCATTCTGTGATGGAGGGTGAGGTAATGTAACAGAAATATGCAGACAAAAACTCTAATGCACCTACTTTTTCTAACTCTACCCACACTGTTCCACACATTTGACTTAAATCTACATTTTCTTTTTGGCATTCTGTTTAAGGATGCACCAACTTATTTAGCTGCAAGAATATCACACATCAAGAGATTTCCCAAGCATTATTCCCATAAGCAAATAATACTCCAGGCAGAAAAGCTTTACCAACATATATTCAAATTACTGAGACTTTACATGGGCAGTAAAACTATTTCTTCTGTGAAATAGCTTAGCTTGTTACTTTTCCTTAGTTATGCAGAGGCAAATGTCTTTAAGCATGGCTCTGATTTACAGTAAATATCAGAGGGAAAACATAACATCAAGAAAGGAAATCTTCAAAATACTATTTATCTCCTTACAAGGCATAGTAATTCTTTCTAGAAATTATTATAGATTTAACAGTCATATCACACACTGTAAATGCTGCAGTGCTACAGCAAACTGAGTATCTCATTTCCAGCTATAAAAACCCCATGTTTGTTCCATGTGAAGAGGACTGAAGACATCTTCCTTAACCTGCACAGTATCTTCAAAGAGAGAAACCTCCTAATCCTTGTACTGAACGCAAGTAAGTAACAAAACTTATTTTATGAGTTGATGGTTTTAAGGCCAGAAATTTTTATTAATTGCATTTGACAACACAAAGCATGCAGCATTTTCCTGGATAGATACAGCACCAAAAAATAAATTACTTCCATGGATTCCTATGAAAATACGAAATTATACTTTTGAGTTTTTCTAACCTAGGTATGAAACAAAAAAAGATTTGTAGCTAATCTTGGTATATGCTACAACCGTTAGATTTTTTTTTTGAGTATCCATTGTGCAATTAAATTGCAAATGCCATCACTTCGAAGTTCCATGGGAGCTCAGGGTGCTTAAAAGTCTTCAGAGGTGAATTTGCTTAAGCAGAAAGAGCACCTGCACAAATGTGAGAGTTCATCCATGCCTGTTTTATTTTTGCTACTCTGAGTGTCCTCAGAAAAGAGTTTCATGCTCAGTTAACTGAAATAGTTTCTCTACGAACACAAAGTGGGAGTTCTTGTTCATTTTCATTAACAGAACAAAGGGATTTAGATGCCAATCCTTTGGGTTCCTTTGGAAACAAAACCCCTTTGTGTGGGATGACTAACAAACAAAACACCTGTTCTTACAAGTTGTTAAAAGCTTTCGGTTCCACACATAAAAGATGAGTACTTGTTACATTTCGGGGACCTTATGTAACAAAGCCTGCTCAGGAAATTGCAGTTCAGAATTCAGTGTGAGGGGCACAAGGGAATGTGCTTCCCCTGACACTGTTCCATCTCGATTTGCCTCTGTGTCCCCCAGTGCCATACTCTGGAGCAGTAAAGTTAAGTTTACAAAGTACAAAAACTGCTTTTCTTTTGCTGGTCCTTTAGAAATAACCTATGGACGTTCTGGTGTCCAAAATCCAGTCTAAAAATTACTGACTTGAACACAGCATACCAGTCATTTCCATCCAATACCTCATGTTCACAGCAGCAGTATTATTTCACTATTGTTAAACATGTCATTAAGTAATTTAGGATTGATCTTCACAACGACTTACTGTGATGTCCCACTAGAAAGGAAGAGATAAAAGCTATGACCTGATTCCTTGCAATATATTGCAATATATTCCACAAGAACTCCTGAAATACAGGTGAAATGTGGAAGAACAGGGGAAGACTTCACTGCACAGCTCTCACCAGGCAGCTCTGACCTTCCTCTCAATGACTTACAATTCTCTGTATATAACCAATGTGATTTCAAGTTTGTCAGATAATAATACTTCATGTTACATTAACAGATAATTTTAAAAACCCAAATAATTAAGCTGTATCAAATCTCCACCTTTTCTGCAAGGAAGACAGCCTTCTAGAGCAAGCCGGGACTTTTTCTGTGTTCAGAGGCAGATACAGCTCATATTAGGGAGAAAAGTGTTGATTTTTCAAATCCCTACTAAATAAGACAGTCTTTCTAAACAGTATGTATTGAAAATTGGGAAAGAAAAGAAAATTGAGATGTAAAAGCTTTGCCATATTGCTTGACATGCTCCATTCCAAGGGAAGCTGAATTGCTGACCCACATGAAGCTCTTCAGGAGATGGACACCTGGATAATCCCATGAGAACTGCCATTCCTCCTGATGGATGGACATTTGCTGCTACATGGCAACAGTCTGTCAGTCCACTAGAAACCTCAGAGACAGAAGAAACATGCTCATGTAGAGGAAAGCTCCCTTCTGATCCTGCCTCCCTTGAGAGTAAATTGGGTTGCTAAAGATCAGGTCAGGAGCAGGGTACTCAGAACAAAAGCATCTCTATAAACCATGCACAGAACAAATGACCATGTTTTTGTCACCAAACACTGCAGGCAGTGGACCAACATCCTACAGCAGGGATCCTCTCTACTCAGCTTGCCTGGCACAGACTGCAAAATCACTGGCAAGGAATTCAGAATCCCTGAGCTACTCAAAGGATCTTGGATAACAAGAGTGGAGGTAAGGAGCAGAATTCCACTCACTGGAAAGGCAGCAGTTCCCCATTATAGGCCTGGACAAGAAGGACAGATGTTAGAAAGCCCCACAAGAGAGGAGGAGTCAGGTGAGCTCCCACTGGCACCCTACCTGATGTCCCACAAGATGAAATTTCATCTGGAACACTGCCTCTAAAAGCCATTTCTGGTGACACCTCAGCCATTTCCAGCACATCTTATACCAGTTCCACTGTCCAGAGCTGGCACAGAACCAGAGACAAACATTCAACATGTTGGAAATAGATGAACAGTGCAAAACAAATTAATGTCCTCACTGGTATCAGCAAATATTTCCTTTCACTCTTTGTGTATTATAATTAGGAAAAATTTGGACAACCACTGGTTCTCAATAAAAATATTAAACATGAAAGCTTTATCCAATTCTAAATGAAACACTTTAATTTGAAAACACAAACAGGACATTCTGTAATTTGAATTTGTGCTCTTTTTCAGCAAATATAGAAAAGCACAGAGCAGAAGTAATGCAATGTGACAGGTGACCAGACACAAATCACAAACAGTTAAGGAATGCTATTTTCAAAAGCCCATTTCTTCAGGTTAATCACCCTTATAAATAAACAAATACTAAGAATAACATGATTTTAAATAAAATTAGTAGGGGCAATAAAAGTTTAACTCACTCAATTACAGCAATAATTGTTGATTACTCTCCATAATGTAGCTTAGCCAGCACTAATGTCAGTCACTTCAGGCTGCATTTATAAAATGACTGGATCATAAAAAGGGATTTTCCCAAAAGCTACATTTCAATAGCTCTCAGTTTCCAAGATATAACAGGTTTCCTTTGTAACAAGGAGTGAGCCTTAGAGTGAGACAGAATCATGTATATCTTTGTAAACTTTTCCTCCTGGAAGATTTACTTATCGTCAACAATAGGTGGGATAGTTTAGCACAAATCATGTCACAATGCCCCACCTCATGAAGTGACTTATCCACACAGAAACAGTTTCTAATCTCTTTCAAGTGATCGTTAAGTCTGGTCTAAAAGTGGGTTTTTTCACTACATCTGGAACATAATGTGTTGCTATTCATGCCCATAATACAGAATATACTGAAATACAGTATAACTTGACTTAAATTATCTTAGTATCTCAGTTGATAACACAATCTGATTGTGGAATAAAAATTAAAGCTGAAAAAATTGCAAATTCTATTAACATCTGATAAAAAATTCAAGCCTGTACAATAAACTATGTTCTACATACTAAATTTTACACTATATGTGTAGAATTATTTACACCAAAAGACTTCTGCACAGTTTCATACCCCTCCAGAAGATCAAGAAGCACATTTTCCTTGAATTTTTTGCCCAACCAATCTCATTAAGGAGTTAAATTTATTATTATACAGTCACTCCATAGAAACAAGACATACTAACATGTTCTTGCTCTCTGTGAAAATATCAAACAGCTTGTGGTGATCAGTTGCAATATCCCATTTGTTTTTTCTATGAAAAATTGTTATTTCTTACAACCTCATCTAAACCCCTGAGAAAGAACAGATTTTATAAACTATACATGAGCAAAATTCAACACAAAGCACAGAATCAGGTATAAATAAACATAGCATAATTAAAGTAATATACAGATGCCTGGGGTTATAGCAGAAATTAGCATATATGGAAAAGTATTGCCTCTCCATAAAGAAGGACTCAAATTATTACTTGAAAATGAGACTACCAAATCAAAAAGAGCACTCATTGCTCATCTGAGCGATGATACTTGTACATACCTTGGTGCCTGTGGAAATTAAATGGATACATAAGGGATATTCTCATCAACTCCTTCATATTAATTGCAATACAACAAGGAGAGGAATTTGAGAAGACAATGCTAAAAATGTTCTCATTTTTTCAACACCCAAGCAGAAGAGAAGCAAATTGGGCCTGATTGCTAACATCACTATTTGGGAATTTGAGAAAGATTTGTCATTTCTTCAGTTTCTTTCAGAAAACTGCTAAATGCACACAGGTACATGATAAAGCCCATGCCTTCATATGAATGAATATGAGGTAATTCCCAAAGTATTTAAATATTTCCACAGTTTCTTAACATGTTCCACTCAGACTGCTTCCCACACTCACCAAGTAGTAGCTTCAACACTTAGGATGAATTCCTGCCAAAATCAGAAAAAACTAATAAATTAATTATTTCATCTTTGGGTTTCCTGCCCAGGATAAAGATATGACATTATCTTTCCACATTTTGAAAAGGCAGTCCACGTAATGCTGCTACACTAGAAGAGAGCACAGCTCTCAGACCATCCCTTGGTATTTCTCACTTGGCTGTGCAGGCCAGCATCATAAGTACCTTGTTTTGGTTTTTTCTTTTGGTTGTTCTGTTGGGGCTTTTCTTATATGTCTTAGCAGAAAAATACGAAAACTTGGACATTTAAAACCAAATACTAGTGATGCAACCAATTAATCAGTGCAATCAACTGAACGTGCTGAGTACAATCCATCAAGGGAATAAGCCAAGAGAATAACATGTAATTTCCAACAAAACAGATGACAAAATGCATACTCCTTCCAAACATAAGGTCATGACAGTTCATTATGCACCATTAGCATACTTCCTTCTTGCATAACAGCCTGCTCACCAGAACCCAGTTAGTTTGGGTGTTATGGGTAGGTGATACCAACTGTCACAGGATTTATAGGAGTTACAGGATTAAAAGTAATGACTGCAACTAAAAGAACCTCTGGAATAATCTGTTTCTTAACCAAGTTGTATATTCTAGGAGGCATAAAGCTGTTCAGTTCCCTGCAGATCTCTGTCTTTTCCAAGGCACATCATTATACATTCCTATGTTCCATGCAACATTTGGAGGCCATGTAATAAAAACCTGGTTTAGAACAAATTTGTGGGTTCCGTTTGTTACATAATACATCTACTGCATATAAAAAATATGAACAATAACATGTATAATTCATACAATACACAGTAAGAATCCCCACTGATACTCAAAATACCTACATGTTTATATACACACAGCAACAACATATTCCTCCTGACATACTCTCTCCATACATAGTGATGGTTTAAGTGTTTATGAATCATTTGAATCATTTGAAACAAAGACATGCACTACTTTAGTCATTAAAAGCTGAAGTATCAGACTTGATTTTAATCAAGTTTCATACTGCCAAAACTATTTCAGTAGTTTTCCAGAAGCGGGTAAAAACAGTGATTTCTAGTTCATTACAACCAGAAGAACATAACCTATAATATACCCATCAGCCAAATCAAGCACTGGAATAGTGACACTAATCTGGATGAAAGTTTTGAAGACTTGTATTGAAGGTAAGCAGGGATAAAGCATTTTGCTGCTTGCTTTGTTCAGAACCCAGGTCATGTTCTGAGCTCTCCAGTCCGGGTCACAATTCCTCTTCACATCCCAGTTCCCTTTCTGCAGTCTCCTGCCTTCCAAGTTTCTCTCTGGATTACACCTCAGACTTGCCAAGGCCATTTAAAGTTAATGAAGGCTGAAATTTTCTTCAGGCTACAATTCTTCCACAGCACTTTCATGCTTGTCTTTCATGTCAGTAATACTCTGTGTACCCACAGAAATTTAACTTAGCTTTACTACGCTTGCACATAGGCAGACTGATGAAATACTACAGAAAGGAGTAGCAAATTTCATAACACATCATGCAGCTCAAGCATACAGAGATTGCAGGGATGTTCTTCCCTTTAGACTTTGTCAATTTCCAGAATAATAGTTCAAGCAGTTTTTCATAAGCGAAATCCCAAAATAATAAAGGCCTGATCCAAAATCTCAAATGATTCTACAGCTGGTCAGCATCCATGGCTGTAAAACCTGCACTCATAATGAAAGGAAAGTGAATACCCAACTTACTATCTGTCACAAATTACATTAGCTTTCCCCATAACATTTTAACCTAAACAACTTCTTTGTTTCTAAATCTACAAAGGATCCCAGTAGGGTCGTTAGGATTATGTTTCTCCAAAACACAGAGGTCTTTTTCTCATGATCAGTATATCACATTCATCACCATTGACAGTCTCAGAGGTGTTCAACTATTCAAACCTGGCTGAGGAAAAAACTGAAACAAAAATCCAGGTACTGTCATCAGGAGGAGGTGAGGGTGGGGACTGCTGGGGTTTAATGACAGCATAATACCTGAACTGGCATGTGGTCATAACAACTTCCAAACATAACCCAACCACATTCTAGGGTTTCTTGAATAACAAATACCATATTATGATTCATTTATTAAATGGAATGACATATAACCTTTCTTCTTTTTTTCAGTTTTTTCCCAACCTTGCAAAGTGGTAAACAAAAACCTAAAAACTTAACATGTTCTCCTCATCTATGCAGATCTGGCATGCCCTGTTTTCCATTCATGACAAATCTCAGATTAGAAAATTCTGACATTCAGAATTTAAATTTAAAGCCTTGCAATACCTGTATGCTTAGCTTTTTGATGCCCAGGAATAGAAAACATTCATTTTTGCTGAAAGAAAGCAAGAATCCATTTCCTTGGAACAAGAAGGGTGCACACATCTTTCTTTTCGCTTTAAAAAAGATGGATCCCTAATTTCCAGATCTGTGAAGGACTCCTTTAAAAATCTCCTGGCATAATGCTTTCTTGGATAAAGAGCCTTGATGTTTTGTGGAAGGCATTTTCTTTTGCCATTAAAAGGCTGTGACAGAAATCACTTCTGGGCTTTTTACAAATAATTAAGAGAAAATTAAATTCCTCCTGTTTTAAATGAGTTGTTTTAATTAGAAGTAGAAGAGAGACATAGCTCCCAAGTGACCCATAGTACATTTGAGACAAACAAAAATGTCATTTTCAGCAAAGAGAAGCCTGTTTGTGGGTGTTGAACCCCATGTGTGCTGAGCCACACTGATGATTTTTGTAGTGCTCACAGCTAATTTTCAGGCTTTCCATAAACATAGCATTACAGTGTTTCAATGATTCCTAAACATAGAGGAGTTTATCCCAACACGTCTGTCTGTAATTATCCTGTTGAAGTAAAAAAGCAAAGCAGATAGAGTAATCTCATCTTAGAAAAGTGATTCCTGGAAAATTGCCATATAAACCTTTCCTGTCCTCTCTTTGAAATGTTTCCAATTTTTGCTGCTTAACACATTTTTAAAAACCTCTATTCATTAGAGTGGGGTTTAAAGCCATTTGAGTTTTTGGGGGAAGCTCATTGCACAGGAGAAGGTTTAGCTAAGGACATCAGCCTTAGGAACAGCTCGAATTGGACCCAACACCACATAATAAATTTTGTGATTACTTTTGCTTGACCAAAAACTGCCACATGCTGTTATCTGTTCCTTGTAGGTTGAGATAAAATGCCTGACTGGAATTGCTGATTTTTAGCAAACAGGAAACCTTCATTTTTAGATTAGAAGAGCAGCACTGATTAGATGGCAGTGATTACAAAGTGGCTCAGCCAGAGATGCAGCGCTTGTTGCACATCCATGGAGAACTCTCTCCTCAGAATTTATTGTGCCAGCCTGTCTGGATGAGCCCACTCCCAGGTGAGCCAGGCTGTCTAATGGATCAAGGAAAAGACAAAACAGGTTCACAATTAAAGCTGAGCAAGTCCTGTATCACTCCTAGCACTCCTCATTAAGCAGGTGTTTAAATTCAGAATGCACATGTCCAAGCTGCTCGAGGCAGTGCTTCGACTGCAAAGCAGGTACCAGAGGGAGCACAAAGCACACCAGGACTGCAGGGCTCCTGCAGAGCCAGCCCCTTCCTGCTCCTCACCACAGCTCTGGGCAGCAGCAGCCTCGGCACAACTCTAGTGAAGACAATTCCGACAACCGCACCCCAGTCTTTTATTTCTTTCTTTAACATTTTTGTTTATTAATTTTAATTTTAAAATAAACATGTTGGCAGATCTAAATCATAGACTGAAAACCTGACTTTCAGTTTTACGGGAACTAAACAAGAGTTAGCGAGGTTTCATCTCTAAGTCTTATTTAAATTCAAGAGAAAGTCCTCAGCAAATTCAGCATCAGCCAGATTTATCACTAATGTACCAAGGAAAAATGTATGCTATTTTAATAAATGTGTACTATTAAGATTTATTTATTAATATTTACTTTATATACTATATCATTTAGTATTTAGTATAGTACTAAAATAGTAATGCTAATGTTTTATTTATTATTAAATTACTACTAATAGTAGCACCAATCAGTGTGATTTGCTTCCTTTGCTGTGTACTGAGTTTTAACTCCAGTGTTACTATATCATCACACCTTTGATTTGGCTGTCCAATAATTCAATATAACACTTCAAGCTGACAAGTCAAGCCAAAAGAAACTCATACTCAATGTTTAAGGAGTCACCAGGTCTGCAGGCAGAATAGAAGGTAACTCTGACAAAGAAAAGTTTACAATTCTGTTCCCATGCTGGCATTCTACTCTTTGGTCATTGCCCTCTTTAGTTCCCTGCTGCTTTCTGTTGTAGTGGAAAAGGTACAAACATAAAAAATTCCTCAAGTTTCAGGGTTTGCTGGTCAGTTTTGTGTTTGGGAGGTTTTTTCCAATTTTTCATGCATTCAGAAATGGTTATCCAAGTAAATAAGGAAATGTTGCCACTTGCCAAAGTCCATTCAACTATGAAAACATGATTTTCAGAATGCATCTGTCACTCCAAAACTGTGACCAAACTGCTTTTTCCATTTAACAGTCAAGATTCTTTACATCATCTAAAAAAATGAGGTGGAAACACAAGCACACAAAACTAATTAGCTTGCATCAAACTTTCATTATGAAAATATGTATTGATGCTTCTTTATTCAAGTCCAGTTGGAGAGTTTTTGACATAGAGAAAAGCTGTTCCATAAAACTCTCAATTTCTCTCTTAGGGTCTCAGTCAGGGTACTCAACCATGGACTTTTCTAATTGTCCACCAGCAAAAACTGCCTACTGCAAAGCATATATTCTGTACTTGCATACAGAATCTTTCTTTGTATACATTGTACTCTTTGTGAAAAATATCTGATGACACATGACGTAGTAAGCGTCCCCTTATACCTTTAGGCCCTTCATTGATAGTCCTCATGAAAAGTGCCTCTGCAAACATTATTTATGACCCCACTAATTAATTTGGCAAAGTCTGTAAAACAGTCTAAGAATTCATCTCTCAGATTTTTGGAAGACACTGACATATTTATTTGTGCTTTTGCAAAATGCTACATCAATGCTGAACAGTACAAGAATTTAATATGATATTAGCTTAACCTAACATTGTTTCAATCAATAAATAAAATTAGAATAATTTGTTCTCCCATGACTAAATGCTGAATTTAGCAGTTTTTCCAGATACACAGCCAGATGAGACCAGAGAATTAATTTCATTAAGAGTTCTTTATGCTGTGCTCTTTTAAAACTGAATATAACTTTTCCTATTGGCCCCACTTGGTTATGATGGCCCTTGAATGAAATTCATCTTAGGATGCACAATACTTGAAATTGCCATCAGCATGAAACACCACCAGGATCAGCTGCATTTGAATGAGGCCAAAGGAAAGAATTTCTGTGCCACCATTTTCAGCATGGAAAGCTTTCCTCTAAAATAAGATGTTGGCTGTCACTTTGCACAGCAGGGAGACAAAACTGTCAAAGAAACCATCTATCCTTATCTATCTCCTTTGATACTTCTAACTCTTCTAATGCTTAGCACTGCTAAAGGCTTTAAATTCTCTCTCCTTCAGGGGGAAAAAAAAGTCTCTTAGAAGAATAAAACATTATTTGGCTTAATTCATTCTACAGGAGAAAAGATCTGAAAGCTGAATGATGCTCCCAAGACCACATGCACTGCAGGACTAAAATGTCCTATGGGCTTAAGGCTGGCATTCTTGAAGATATCCAGGTAGATGCCCAGTCCAGTTAAGTTCAAAGGGTTATCAGAGCCCAAATTCCTTTGGGATGCAGGCATTGGTATATTCCTAACACATCCCATACTTTAAAGCAGGACTCCTCTGTGTTTAATAGCTGTTGGTATTGCTCTGAGAGAACTATCACAGTTATGGCAACATCAGCTACACTTTCAACAGAGCCAACAAAACAGGAACCGCCAGATCTCGTGCATCCTATGGATTACACTGCAGCAGCCAGGGAATTAAGGGTACAAAGGCCACAGATCACAGGCAAATCCCACAGCTGGCTGCTTTTGAGTGGAGACAGCACCTCTGAAAGTTGCCAAATGACAACTGCAGAGCCTTGATGTCCTTGGAAACTTCAGAAGAGGCGTGGGTACAAGCAAATCCATGTTTTGTAGACTGCTTTGGAAATCCCTCTTTATTGTTTACAGCCACCCTGTGGTAAGTGCAGCTTCACAGACCATGACAACCCTAGGACTACCAAGCAAAGCCACATGTTATTTACCTACTGAACACAAACTAGATGCTTAACTAATTAATTATAGGTGTTTTCATACTGCTCCAAAGAGTTTTCACACCAGTTTGAAATATGACAGAGTCAGCTACAAGTTATGGGAGGACAAGCTGAGAATTACAGAAACCATGAGACGACACAATTAACCAGTATATAGAGAGGGCAAACAACATTCCTGTGTTGTGAGGGTATCACCAAAGAGGGGAACATCCCAGTTCATCAATGCCAACTTGGGTGTAAGTCAGATCAATTGCAGGGAGGGAGGGACATAAATAAGGACAGACCCCTGAGGTACCAATACCTCCTACCTCCACTAAGGAAATTGAAATTATGCTCTTCTGATGTCAAGACTGAATTAATATTAAATCCTTCACTATTAAAACAAGCAGGAAATAGCATTTCTTGCTCTTATGGGAACACAACGCAAGGGCCAACCACATGGAGAAACGGTTCTGCAGAAGGTTGGAACTGAGCTGGAAGCAAGGCACAGTCTCTTCAGTCAGCAAAGCTCTTACTGAACAAAAGCTGAAGCCATGGCTATATGGGCCAAATCCCAGTCATTTCCTTGTGCCACAGGGCTGAAGAGTGAGAGAGCAGAAATCCAGCGCTCCCTGTATTGTGCATAGAGTCTCACTGACTCCTTTGATTCAACTGCAATAATTTTAAAAACTGAAAATGCATCTTTGTCTTTGCAAGAACTATATTGGTCAGCAGTGCTAAAGTGAGTCCTCACAGAAGAACCTTTCTAACCAAAACAAAAACCTCCTGGTATCCAGAAAGGCAGGATTCTTTCTGGGCACAACTCTCTTCTAAGACTGTTATAAACACTTTAAAGCCCAGGACTGTTGTAGGCAAGCTCTTCCTAAATGAGAATTAGTAGTTGCCAAGCAACTTTCAAAAGATTACCATAAAAATTCTATAGAAAAAATAATCACTAACATATACAAAAAGTACAGGAGTTTGCGGGGGAGTAGAAGAGTTTAAAAAAATAAAAGGAAGAGAGAGAAGACACACAAGAAACATTAAGTTTTCAAACCTACTTTAAGCATTTGCTGTCGCTAAATCAGTTCTGTAAGCAAAGCACAGCTCCACACCCATCTAAACATTTGGACATTTTTCCAACAAAGAGAAATCTCAAGTTTCTGAACCTTAATAGCAGTTCATGCTTTTGGAAAATAGTTGATTAGTCCCCTCAGCTACTACTGCCACAGATCTGTATCTTCAACATGTGCTGAGGTACCTCTCTCACAGTCAATCCCTTTCAAAGGCTTAACATCTGTATTTATAGCCACATCCTTCTTCCCTCATCCTCTGTGCCTAGGGAAGACCTGGAATAAACCTCAAAAGTTCAGAAATGGCTAACTCAAAAATTACAATAACTTTCTGAGGTTTCTACACCCTCCTTGGGAAGCAGAGAAAATATACATTATAGACTAAATAGCCAGGACCACAAAGCAGACCTTTAAATTATAACCTTTACAACCAAGCAAAACAATTCCTCTGAAAGCAATATTAACAACTTGAAGTTTTTATTATTTCATCCCAATTCCCTGAAGCCTTTCAGAGACAAGAGATACCAAAGAGTGTATCGTCCATGTGTCCTGTTTCTTGGATGTTTTGATTCTTTTTGCTATCCCAAACCAGGACACCCATTTATAAGAAATAAGAGTCCATAATACACAAAACTAAAGCATTTTCTAACACAGCAACGAATATGTATTTCCTCACTCCCACTTGTCACCACTAAAACAGCACATGGTTGAGGGAAAAAATACTTTGAACCTGCTACTTAAGGGCTCCTGCCCTAAGCAGAGGGTAATATATGTCTGAAAAGTCAGATGCAGGATTGCCCAGAAGCTGCATGGCAGAAATTACCAGAACAAACTTCAGTCACCTCATCTCTTCTTGACTTTTGTTAGAGAAGAAATTCAACAGGTTCTGAGGCTATATGGCTATGTTAATAAAGATAATTGGCATTTTCACAAGCAGGCACACCAGGAGGTTAATATTTGATACTCAGAGGAGGACCAAAGGTTGGAGCCTCAGACTTCCAGGTCCTGGAGGCTGGAGCTGCTCCCAGGCTGCAGCATGTACAGCATCGAGGAGATTCTGCTCCCTCAGCAGAAACCAGAGAACTGAAATCAGCACAGATCAGATACAGCTCCAAATCTTCACTCTTTTCCTGGCAAGAACTGAACAGACCAGACAGAGTATTCCCAGCTATCTAGGCCTAAAAGGCTTTGCTAGCTGCCAACACTTCTTGAGCTGTTTCTTCATAACTTGCCAGGAAAGAAGGAAACAGTGTGATGCATATGATTTACTGTCATGCGGGGTATAAATGTTTGCTGACTGCACAAGGTAAAAAATTCACCTCTATTCATATATATTTCAAGATATTAAATTCAATTATCTTCATTGAAATAAATTGTGCATAGAGCAATTATGATTATAAACTGAAATAGACCACCTTGGAATGGAATAAACAGTTGATATTACAGTGGAATAAACAGTTGATATTACAAGTTTCACAAAATTAATCTGTCCAATACCTGTCTTTCCAACAGCTGGATTCTTAGAGCAGAAGTGTTTATCCTGTGCATTATCCTAAACCTTCAGTGAACAATTTAGCCTTGACATTCTGGTTCATGCAAAAGGGAAAAATGTCACAACGCTGAGATTACTGCAATCAGAGCTATGGGCAGACTGCAGGGACTCACACATTTACAGAGAAGTACAGCCTTGGTAACTATCTAGATGGAGAAAATAGAAGAAAACTTGGTAGAACACTAAAACCATGTAAAGCTGCAAAGCACTCAGTCTCCAGAGTCAGCATTGCTTTGAGCAGATGATCAGACACCAGACACCCAGAGGCCATAGGGAAGCTGAGTTTTATTTTGATTGTTCAATCTACGTATTCACAGACTATATCCAATGACTAAGGAGCCCTTTGTGACTAACACTTTATTAAATTTTGATGCTTATACACAAATGTCTTAAGCCATCACAGTACTCTGTTTCAAAATATTACAGTACTATTCTGACACCTGCAGCAGTTTTACATTTACATCATTGAAGAAGGTTCAGTTGTGCTGACACAGACGTGTTCAGAGGATGGCACAGAAAAATCAGTTAATGATGAACTTCAAAAATGCATCCCAAGCAGTCGTTCTGTTACTTCAGCATTTCTAATTATTTTTATAAAGGGAGTATATATCAACAAGAAGGAGTGCATCATCCATAACTGCTAATCATTGACCTAGTTTATCAACTTAGATTTGTGGAAGCCTTTTCAGCACATGGAAATTACAATTAAAATTATAGTTGGGTGCAAGCTCTCTGCAAAAACTTCTTGTCACTGAGGTGCCACACAAGGCTCCCCAGCTTAGGAGGTTGGTGCTCAGTTCCCAGTGATACAGCAATCATCTGCAGTGCCAACACACTATGAAGCCCCAAATATAAGTCCCTGTAGCCTAAAGCTATCTTTTTTGGCTGAAAAATACTGGATTTCTTCATGCAGCTTTTACAGCTATGTGCCTCCACAGCTTCCAAAGCTCTTCATTCTTCCGACCTTGGTCACAATTAGTTTTGAGGCATGCTCAGTAGAATTACTTTAGAAGTCTAGCAACTGTGATAAAAGCAACTGCTGAACTCACCAGGAAAGCAATGAAATGCATAAATACTTCCTAACCATTTTGTAATATTGAGCCCACAGTAGTCTACTCATTAACAGATTATATAAATGGCTTAACACCCATCCAAAAATCACTGGAAGGAAAAATACAACTGTACCTGAGATAAGCATCATAAGACAAAAGAAACTCCACACCTTAGTTGAGAATGCAAAATGTATCAAAATATCTGTCTTCGTCCTGCAAAGATAGTCTTTAACTGCTGCATATGTTGTATCAATATCAAATAATCATGCCAAAAAAAATTACTTTCCTTAACATACTCATACACAGAAGCAGAGAAACACATTCAGAATCAAAGTAGTGAAAATCTAATACATTTGAGATCCTCTCTGAGAGGATTTTACCCACATGAGTTGTACATGAGTGAACAATGTTTCAGTGACACATCCTTAAACTCAGCCTCACCCCATCCAGCTCAGAAGATTAAACCACTCAGTCCAGTGAACCTGGGCAGCCAAAAGCATGGCCAAAGGCTGTTCCTTGGATTGAAGTCAACCTAAAATCTGTGCTTGAAAACAGAAGTCTCCAACTGCTGCTTTTACACTCTTTCCAGTGAGGAGCAGAGCAGTTGTGGACACCATAAACAAGCCTTGCCTGGCTAATTTTAAGTCTAAGCAGGTGTTTTTGGACTACAGGAGACTGTCTCTGGTAAAGGGCTACAAGCAAGCAAAGCTTTAACCATGTTGAGGAGATTCAGTGGTAGAAAAAGAAGTGGTAGAAAAATAGTATTTTTTAAAATTAATAAAATGTGGACTGGATAAAATGCACAGTAAATTTGATTTGTGATGGTATCTATCAACCTACTACAAAAAACTGAACACAGCATTTAGACATCAGCTCCCTCAGGATTGCTGGATCCTACTAGGCACAGTAAAGAGAAAATTATCATTAGTAATGTAGCATTATTTTTAATTGACCCAAAAAACCAGCTGTCAAAGTGTTTTGAGGCTGCCAAACGCAGCTTTAGGTGTGTGGGAGGACACCTAAGGACTTCCATGTTTTTTACAAAGAAAATATCCACACTGGAAAATGAGTGAAAACTTAATCAAATAGATGAGGAACTGAGGGAATGCCTCCAGCATATTCTGATAAATTAAGAACTGCATTCTTAAGAATATTACGCTGTGTCTATGATCAATTGCCGTAATAGCTATGCATTAAAAAACAAACCAAACCAAAACAACAAGAAAAAAAAAATCCATGCCTGTGCCATACTCCATACAAAGGGGCTCAAACCAAAAAATGGTTATTGGTTCTGCAATATCTTAGCTGTGAAACTTAGATTGATTGAGGAACTGAGGGGAGGGTCAAAATCCACCAACGCACTCAATGATCTAAAATCAAATTATTTTCTGCACACACTATTTTGGAACTGGCAGTACTTTGTGACATCAGTTGGGGTTTGGCATTGCAGCATTTTATAAGCATTTACTTTTGTAAGCATAACATTTTCCAAGAAATTTTCTCAAAACAATGGGGTGGATCATCCTCACTGCTCTCATCCCGAAATCATCTAGACCCTTCTTGTAGAAGAAGTGAATGGATTCCTTGATAGTTGTATCCTCATCCAGGAGTCACCAATTCTCCCAAGCATCTGAAGGCAGAGAGCTGCAATGCTCTGGAAGGGAAGATCCTGTGCTTTCAGTCTGATCATGAAGCAAGTTCATGTCCTGCACAGGAAACACCTATATGGGCACATCTTCCCACAGTTGCTGTCGTCTGAAATTCATTCACATTTTGGAAAGAGGCCATATATCATACAGACTTGGCAATGCTGCTTTGAAAGCCAGATCAGTTCCTTGCCCTGGTTCAGGGCAGAGCCGTACAAACGTGCTGGCACAACAGATGTCTGGGGGAAGGTGAGGAAACGGGCATGCTTCATGTTGTATTGCTATCAAAAACAACTTACCATGAAGCCATAGCCACTCTATAAAACAAATAAACCCAAGATGAAGTCCCAACAAAAATTCCCAACACCTTACAGGCAAAAGGAAGCAAAAGTTCTCTAGTATCTTCCATTATTTGTAAGTCCATTGTCCAGATATAGCAAACTTGCAATTAAGAATATTTCCTATTGTAGCTTACATCAAAAGAATCTACACCAAAAAAAAAAAAAAAAAAAAAAAAAAAAAGAAGCTTACATCAAAAGAATCTACACCAAAAAAAAAAAAAAAAAAAAAAAAGGAAGTGATCCAAATGCTATCCTATCATTACAGGCAGAAGCATGAGCACTGCCCTAGGCATCATACCAAAAACTTTGACAGGACTGCACATAAGAAGTGATTTGAATACAAATCCATTATATAACACTGATATTAAACAAGGTTCCTTCTAGTCAAAGATTGGACCAAAGAACGTCCTGGTTTTGTTTTGTAAAGACATTTCTGAAGCCCAGAAAAGGCCACTGCTACCTAACAGGCTTTCTCTGGCAAACATGGTCCTTTCTTAAATTTATTCCTATCTGAACTACATTACAGAGTTTGGAAGGAGACATACCTAGACTCTCACAATTTCTGTGAAGGAGTATCCATCTCAGCCTATCCAAAACATTCGTAAATTCTTCTGATAATTAATCTGACTTAAAAACTTGCTTCTCTTCTGGAAATTTAAGCTCAAGTACATTTAATCTCAAATTTTTGTTACTCAACCGAAGAGAAGTCTCTGTTTTTAATTACATACTGTGGTCAAGACAGTATCATGGCAAAATGATTTAAAATCTCATTTCTTGTTAAAGGATTGTCTCTAATTTTTGTAAGTCTCCTTGTGGGAGAGAAAGGTGTTGGCTGGTGTTCACCTGCCCAATAAATTTATGACTCTTACCAGGACTGGACATTTAGTTCCTGGAGCAGTTACCCTAGGTCAGAGTAGCTTTGCTCTTCCAACTTAGAACTCCCCCACCAGTAAAAACACTGGATTTATTCTTTCACCCAAAACATTGGAGATTCTTATGGATGGATGGAAAATCAGTGAACTGTCTTAGGAGTCAAAAACATTGAACTTGTGCCTATAATTTTTTTGAAGATACCAAGATTAATATTAACCCCAGGCCTGCTAGAAGTACAACTACTGAACACTGATTTCCATTTGGAAATATATTTTTGTTATGGGAATCTGTAGGATATAAATGCTGTTACATCAACTGAACATATGACTGCTGGTCACTATGTAAACTTCTCAAAAACTCATCAAGCACAAGCAAATTAAACACCTTCCAGAAATAGATTTCATCAATATTATTACTTCTAACCCAATTACAAATCAAAAGCAGCTTATTTTTCACTTTGACACTAATTATGTCACTTTCCTAACTTTCTATCAATTAAGTCACATATAACTGTTCTACTATATACCTGGAACCTAAGGAAGGCTTATGGGAAAAATCCCCAGGTCATTTTTTTTTTTTTTTTTGCTTCCTTGATACATATTTTGTGCTCCACAATTCATTTTAAAAGCCCAAACTAAAAAAATCAAGGAAAAATAAACCAAACAAACAAAAAAAAAAATCCCTCAGTTTGAACACCACTGAGAACTCCTTGCCCATTTCTCAGGTATAAGATACATGGAGCTATTAATTTCTACCTCTTTTTTTTTTTTTTTTTTTTTTTTTTTTTTTTTTTTTTTTTTTTTTTTTTTTTGGTAAGTGTTATGCAGCTCATGAATAGCTATTGGTAAGTATTTCATCATATGAATGAGTTCACTTAATTATTTTTCAAAATCATAGCCAGAATTTCTGATTAATTCTACCATTTCTCATTGCTGGCATGTCTCAAGTTTCAGATAGAAGGGTGCCCCTAAAATACAACAGTTTTACTCATAACCTAACTATTTTGATTCTACTAAGATTTATTTACAGAGGAGATGCTTTTTTTATCAGTCTTCTTCTGTTCAATTACTCAAAATGTAGGGCTAACCACAACATCTAATCATCTCAAATACAAGCTTCTGTGGATAAAAGCCATTGAAAAGCATCCATCTTGCTGCTGTTGACATGCCCAGTTCACAGGGTGTAAGAGCACCTCAGGGAACAGTTTGGCTGCTGTGGATTTTTCCAGCATCAGAACACATGGCTGACTTAGTCTAGTCCCTCAAAAGTATTTACATATAATGGTAAATAGACTGTTAATCAGCTATGGTTTAAATCTGCTTATTACTGATACAGACTGGTGACTAGAAGAGAGAAAAGACATTCTGGAGGAGAACAAAGAAACACACCCACTACCCAGCCTGCCTACAGTGACATGCTAAATGAAAGAAAATACCTACACAGCCGTCAGCTCAAGCAGAAGGTTTAATACAAATCACTTGTTTTTCAACCCAAAATTTAGAGTGTTGTACTTTTATTTTCTTTTTTTGAATGTTTAAATGCCCAAAAGCAGAAATGAAATGAACCTCTTGGAAGCAAAGTCCACCATGTGATCTCCTTTATCCATAAGCAACTGATTGTAGCCAATACATGCACTGGTCCTAAGAAAAACTAAGAAGGAATTTCACTTACAGATGTAATTTATATAAACTAACAAAATCCTCATGACTAGGTTCTACCTCCTACATAAACTATTTCACTACTTAAAAATATTCCTGTATTCATGGGAATATGGCGCAGGATTTTTGAACTGTCAAATGGCAGGAAGCTTCCATTGCCCTGCTTTGCTTCAGGTGCTAGTTAGATATAATTGGACCTTTGATAGATTCAGACAGTGAAAGCATTTTTTCAGTTATCAAACTTTATGCTCTTATTTAATTATTCTGCACCTTCAAGCATAAAATGCATTATTTACATAAAACGCATTTTATTCTCTATTGATAATTTCCTCACTCTGTTGACTGACTGCAGCTTTATGAAAACTTCAGGGCTTAACTTCTTATCTATTTTATGCAAAAATAGATGTTAATAACATCAGGCCACTAAGACAATAAACATCTCTTGAAAACCAACTGTTTGATTCCTAATGATAGAAGACCAAAAATATTCTGTATATTCTTAACTGCAATTACTGCAGCAACTGTAAATCAAAATCAGCTACAGAAGGCAAGAAGAATAAACCCAAAGTCCCTTCATGGAAGACCTTATTAGGGAGGGAAAGGATAAGGTGTTTGGTTTTTTTCCACCTTCAGCCACTGCCATGCACAGTTCCCTGAAGAAAAAATGGGCGGTTTTTTCCCCCTAATATACAAAATAGACAAAACACCCTAATCCTAATGAGTTATTTTTGGTGCACAGTTCTTGTACAGTGACTGTAAGCCAAGTTCAGCTAATTACACATTTAATTGTCTCCAGAAAGATAAGAATTAATTCACAAAAAGAAAAAAAAATAAAAGGCCTTGCTACATGCTGTAATAAAAGGTATCTGAATGTCTTACTGTAATTAAAAAGTCTTGGAGACACTGAAATGAATCTATTTTGGCAAACCTCCAGTATACAACAATCAGACACTGACTTTGAAACTCCTTAATATATAAAGGAAGAATAATAAGACTAAAAAAGAAATTAAATCCAAACTCACTCAAGCATTAAATGGGAAAAAACAAAACAACAAACAAAACAAAACAAACAAAAGAAAACCACAAAAAAACCGCATGCTTTTCACCCAACTTGTATACCATTAACAAGTTCTCACAAAAATTCCCCAGTGCACGGAAGAGACACATGCTCTGGCTGCAGACAGATGAAAACCAGACAATATTTTCTATGCAAATTATCAGAAGGAGCCTTTTATGTTCCAACCCCACTTCCCTTTCCATGCCACTCTCAGCCTTGCCTGTCCCCATGACCACAGCCATGGAGAGCTGAGCACTTCCCAAGCTCCCCAAGCCAGGTCCAGGCAGGTCTCACCAGCTCCTGCTCTCCGGGCTCCACGGAGGTGTTTGACACTCAACAGCAGGAAACAAGCAGAGCCATGCCTAAGTGAAAAGGGGAGATTGAAACACATTCCCTCCTTTGCCACTCAGCATCTTCAGTTAGTAAATACTGCTCACTTCATTTGAATATGATAGGAATATCTCTGGGCATTCACTGTATTGCTTGTCTCTCCCTACCACCAAATGCCAACTTACTTAATACTGAGAACCTGATGAAATGTCTGCAACACCAGTCATGCTGGAGCCTTCCCCAGCTTTGTCTGACAAGGAGAGTCTGATGTGACTTGCTGTTATACAAATCTCACTTTCTACTCTGCTACTAAAACCTCACATGCTGGTTAGAGGATAGTCCAGCTAACAAAGATCACTTGAAAAGGGCAGCTCCCTGAGGAGCCACATTTTCTCCCCACTCTGTGCACCAGGCTGGATGGCTCTTTACAGCAGCCATCATCAGAGCTGCCACAAGTGAGCAATCCCTGGTGCCCAGGCTTCCCCTTTGATAAAGCTCCAATGCTGAGAGCCCATCTTCAACACAGGCATACAGCACATGTAGCTGTTACCACACCATTAAGTTTTAGAGTCTCTGTGTTTTACCTGAAGATTCCCAAATATTCAAGAGTAATGCCCTTTAGACTGCTTTCCTGACTTCCTGATCCTTTTCTGACGAGGTCTCCAGCTAGAAATGCATCACTTCTCAGTACCACAAACAACCAGCAGTCAAAGCAGCTGCCAGGCCAACAGTACCCAGGCTGGTGCTCAGGGAGAAGTTCTGACTGTGCCCTCCTCACCTGGAGCGTTTCATTTTCTCAAAACCAATGAGACCATGAAATTTTATAAAATTTAGCTCTTACAAAACAGAAACAAACATCCTATCTGGACATTCTCAGAAGCAGGGGAGAAGGGTTCAAATGAACAGTGTCACCACAACAGGCAATCATTACAGCTGCTTTTTCTCCAGGATTCCTGCAATTCAAAAAATTTCACCATCAGCATCAATGATTGTGTGAACTATGCTCCTCAACAGATGAAGAGTTTCTGTAAGATTTTAGAGTGGGGGTTTTTTTTATTAGTAATATTTTTTATTGAAAGGAGGAAATTCCAAAATACTTGTTTTACTGTGGTCACATAAAATATCAGTTCCCATTTTCACCAGGCAATTCTGTGACAGGCCTAACTAAGGGACATGCCAAGCCAAACAAAAATACCTACTGAGCATAAACAGACCAAATTACTTTGTCAGTGCTAACAAACCATTCCTGAGCATTTATATAAGCTTTTTAAGAAAAAAAGGCACCTTAGGATCAATGTCTTTTCATTCAAAATTTATGAGCTCTATTAATTTATCAAGTATATATTTTTATTGGTCCTTGCACAGCTCCCTGGAGAGACAGACATTTTAAAGCTAATTAAATGGAAAACCACCACATTCATTGTGCTCTGTACTAGCTGAGGATGCTGCTTCCACCTTGCTTAGCTACTGAGGCACTTCCATTAACGTTACCAAACCTTTTCAAATTACATGCAAATGAACAAATTGATATGAATTAACCAATCAGCTGGGACTCCTTGATACATCCATCTATTAAAAAATACAATAGTACTGATTTGGCTGATGACCAGAAAGAGCTTTACAATATTTAAACCACGATTCTTCTGACATGACAGCTTTCTAAAATACATACAAAAATATCATTCCAGGGCTGACACATCACACAGGGTTTCTTCTCTATTTGCAAGTCTATCTGAACTTCCAAGCAAAACCCCAGCACCATTTCAGAAGTTTGAACACACAGCACTGCCAAACACTTCCTCAGGAAAGATAAATCAAATGGGAACTACTGAAGCTGCCTTGTTAATAGTACCTGCATAAAAGCATAAAAAACACATCTCACGTACTAAAGATATGGAATAGCTGTTGGCCACTACATACAGAGAACATAAAATATGTATTTATTAAACTATAAAAACTTTCATTTTTAATAGACACAGCTGGAATTCATGCTTCTTTTTTCACTGAAGCAGTATTTGTCAATGTACTAGCCCAGATTTAGAGAGCAGGCTCACGTGGTATGAGATTATTTTCCTAGCTTCATTCTAGTGATCATATGTGAGCAGGGGCACTCTGTTTGGAGTAATCTTTTGGTTTTTTTGGAGTAATCTTTTTGTTTAGACCAAGCAATAGCACTTTAAAATTGACAAAACAGCCATCAAGTGTTCTTGTTCAACTACTAAGTTGAACAAGAACACTTGATAGTGTTTGGTAGTTTATGTGCCTTAAAACCCTGCACCATATAAAGGTCTAATATTCAAGCACTTGACATTTCTTCAGTAGGTAACATCATCAACTCCAAGATACTCACCATCTCCGTGAGGAGGAATACATGCCAAACACACATAGCAATTAAAGCTGTATTGAACTCACATAGCTAAAAGCACAGGAAATGTGGAACAAAAACATCATTAATTCAGCTGCTTTGCTTGCAGACTTCCACATTCATTTTTTTTCTTGATTAAACACATAGGTAAATACATTAGTGTTTTGTGAACAGTTTCACTGAGACTTTCCACCTTGATTATAAACAAAGGATCATTTTGCTGTGGGTCACAAGGCTTCACAAGCAAAATTCCCAAGGAGGAGAAATCTTGCCCTTCTAAAATCAGTCATCACATAAACACATTAAGACCTTTAAGGCAGTCTCCTACTTCCAGAAATTCATTGGCTCACTCAAAGGAAAGCTACAGTTCCCCTAGCACATATTATAGGTGAGACAAAAGTGCTAAACAGCTTACCAAGCAGCATCAGGCTAATTAACATCATATCAGCTCTAATTGGAAGCGATTCAGCAGCGTCAGCTCTGTAGTAGGAGTCTTTTCAGGACTCACTGATGTGAAAGGAGAATAGTGACACCAAGAAGTGTTTAGTTTTCTGGCCCTGTAGAGCAATTGTTCACTGGAGAGTGGTCTGGAGTCACCAGAAAAACATAATGCAGCCACTCTATCACTATTTCCTTCCCACTGCTGTATTCAAACGTGCTTTTGCAAGCACACCAAACTACAAGGGCTGGCTAAATCACCTTTGTGGGGCTGGGAGGGTGGAGAACAAAACAAGAACAAAACCTCAGCTCCTTCAATCCTCGGAGGTTCTCTGTTCTTTCCAAGTTACTCCATGCAATCTGCAAGCTAAGACATATCAACTCAACTGTCCATTTCCTACTGGGTAATACCTACCAAAAGTTTAATTCTTTTAATGAAGATATAATTAACACATTTGTCAGGTCATGCAAACCCTGACCTACTTCTTTGCACTGCTATGAGTAATGAGAACTTCACCAATTTGACAAACTAATTAAAGACTCTTAGTGTTGAGTGCGGCTATCAAAGATGTAGCCAAAGCAAGCAAAATAAAAATAAAACCTTTTAAACCAAATGAACTTCAGCAGCCTCTGTGACAACCCATAAGGAGCATTACTGCTGTCCAACTGAACAGAAAAACATGATGAAAACTAACAACTAAAAATATTCACCATGATCAACTTATTAAATAACATTAAACTATCCCTTCCTTATGAGATGTAATTTTTAGAGCATTTGTTCTAAAGGACACATAAAAGACAGAGACCTTCACAGAAGCACATACAAAATCCTTCAACTTACTGTGCTGTGGAACAAGCATGGCAATGGCTATCCTCCTAAATAAGCTTTTCAAATGGGAAAGTGTTTATTTCAGGGTTTTTTTCCCCACAGATGCCAATAAGTAGTGCTCAGGATATAAAACAGCTTAAACCTAAGCCAGTTTCTAAACTCAAGTCAGTGTGTTATGGCATGTACTTAAAAGTGAAGATATCCCACATCTCATCTCTGTCATCCCACAGAAGTCATGTTTAATGTGTGACAAAAATTGTTCCAGAAGAGAAGGTTCAGAAGCACTAATGGAAATCTGAGCTATTTTACAAAAGTATTTCTTGCAAAAAACCAGTGCAACACTACAAAAATGAGCTCCAAGGACACATTTCACATTGAAGTAGAGTCTATTATCAGGATATAACATTTTCATGCATCATTTTATATCAAGGGAAGCTATGTAGTCTGAGAAATGGCTGTGTCTAGCTCCTTCTGGCATAAAAATCTTCCTTTGTGCTGCGACAAGAGTGATATCACCGCAGACAAAAATTTAGCTTCTCTCATACCAGTTCCCCTATCAAGTGTAAAAATTCATAAATTTCCTAGTTTTTTCAGAGACAGCAAGAAACAGATGGACAAAACCTTTGTTTCTGTCATGGTGTTCACATGCCCTGTCACTGCCTAGTCTGCCACTGGGGCTTCAACAGCCCTTCTGTGCCACACCCAACCAAGGAAAATGTGTGACACTGAGTGACATGCCTTCCAAGAGCCCATATTTCCTTTCTTCTCCATGTCAAAGGAGCTTTAAATATCTACATTTACTGTCTTGTTCCTCATTTGATAGCTATTTTAAGCCATACTTCAAGATCAAGAAGTGACTCAAAAGACTGAGTATTGAGCTAAAAATCTAGATCCAAATTTTAATGGTGTGTCACTTAGAGTAATGCCTCCTGGTCTTGGTGCCCTCTGCAGTTCATTGAATCACTGGGATGGTAAAATATTTAAAGTAACAAGCTTAATGTAAAATGTGGTCAGAGTAGAAAGATTAGAAAGGAAATATGAAAAAAAGAGATAATGCAAGTCTATCTCAGGAGATACAAACTGTGGCACTGTGAAAGCCAGACTGCCCCATGGAACACGGGTGATCAACAGCCTCTGCACCTTCCCTTCACCACAGAGCACGAGCACCACCACAGTGAAAAGCTCTTCATTTTTATGCAAAGCACTGATCCAGCACTGAGGAAACAATGGCAGAAAGCTGTCAGTGCCTAAAGAAAGTAGTACTAATCATGCTCATGTAATTTTCTATTTTAGGAAATCTCATGCTAATTGATTAAAGTAATTAGCTGTGCTAATATTAGCAGGTTCTTCTTTTGCCTTAAAATCATGCAAGGTACGTACAAGGAGCAACACTTGTTTTAAGAGGGCCTATAATACTTAAAATACTTCAGCCACACTATAAAAACTGTCTTAGAAAAAGGCAATCACAAGCTCATTGGAAAAAACATAAAACATTTTTGTTGATGACAATTAAACCAGAACTTTCCACTGGACATTCTGAAGATCTCAGTGTGTTTCCAAGCACCTCATCCCTTGGGCTGCGCAGCTCTCACGAGGAGACTCAAGGTGCAAAACAATGGTTCCAGAGGCCCTATTATCTCAGAAGTTTTAGCAAAGGGCCTTGCAGGTCAGACTTCAAGAAAATACACCAAATTGGATGAGAAAATATGGTCTCTGGATGCCTCCTCTGTACCTGGTCTGTATACCAGGATGCAGGGTAAGTGATGCTACTTCATTTTTAAGTTGAAAAATCCAGATCTCAACTTATGTTCCAAAATTTACTTGAACTAAAATGGAACGTTAGAGGAAAAGGTTAAGAGTGTGAATTCCTGCATTAGCATATATGGAGTCACCTAAAAAGACCTTTGCACTCCAAGTCAGGAAAATGAACACCACAGATCAGCAAAAAACAGGGCCTATTACAATTAATAAAACATTTCAGACTTTGGCATGTAAAAATTAAAAGCTAACATGATAATAGGCAACTGAAGTTCATTTATTTTTAGTTTGTGCATTTCTGTTACTTCAACTGTGCATAAAAGGTTCTTTCCTAATTCATATGGCTTTTTAGTAGTTTGCATAATGCAGAAACTAACAGCAGAAACTAAGCAGAGTCTATAATATGACTTCATTCCAGCTGATAGAAATGGAACAGCAAATGAAGTATCCATCCAATATCTGCTCTGAACTGGAAGATATTATGACTTACCAAATCATGTTAAATCTAATTTGCAAAAAAAAAAGTCACTCTAAGTTAAATCTTTCCTCAGCATTACTGTCAGAAAGCCCATGTAGGTATCAAAGCAGTACTAGAATGAACTCTAAGTCCTGTTTTATTATTTAATACAAGTTCATTAACACCTTTTGTACTAGTGATTTCTACATATCTGAAGAGGCTTTTCATTTTTAATCTGTACATCACTGCTGCTTAGTCCATTCTGTGGTGCTGGGGCACAGCAGGTGCTACTCCATTGATTTTACCTTCATATCTTTATTTTGTCTCATTGATTGAAAACCCATCAAAACATGTTTATGGTTAATTGAAGCAAATATCTAGGCTGTTTTACTTGTAAATGGAGTGATAAGCAGACTGTTCAGCGTGTTAACATCCCAGAAAACCAGGAACATTTTTACTGCATTCTCAGGGAGTCACACGCTCTGAGCATACTCATCAGTGATTACAGAATTAAAGCTGATATGGGAATAACAATTAATACTTCTCAATTTTCTGACAATCTCTTGACTTTTCTGTCTAGAGTTTCAAAGCAATTTACGGATACACACAAATTAATTCTCAGTACCCTGCAAGGTCAGAAATATTTTTGTTTCAGGGGGTAAAAGCAATGTGTTCAGCAAAATGCAGTCATGTTCAAACTGACCCAAAGTCCAGACTGCAGACCCCAAGAACTGACAGTAATTAACTTCCAGCTATGATTTAGGATTTGCATATTGTTCACAATTCTGGGTACCATGACCTACACAGCTTAATTAATGCACCAAAAATCAGAAATTACCAAGGAAAACAATCTAACTAATTACAAATGCAGAGCCAAGTGACAATTTTTTAATCATAAAACTCTAAGGGCTTTCCTACCTCCAACTCCATTAAGTGTTATTTCATTAGTAGTCTCACTCTGGTACTTCAGAGCAAGTATAACTGCCAATGCACAATAATTAAGATCCTCCCTTGAAAAGAGAATTGTGTGACTAGGAGCAGACACAAAATTGGAAGCTTCAAACTAGGAAAAAAAAAAAAAACAACCTAGCTTCATCTTTTCATCATTTGTAATTTTTCCAACACATACCTAAGGGTGCAGCTTTTTTGAGTTGTAAGCATTCAAAAGAACAGAAGAAGGTATAGTTTTTGACGACCCTACTAAGTCAAGAAATAATACTAAGAAAATAGCAGTGCTTGGGTGACTCAAAAATAGCAAACTAAGGTACCATAACCTATAGACAGAAACAGATGATACCATGCAAGAATGTAACTGTTTCTTTAAAAAGACAGGAAAATTGACTGACTTCAGTCTGCAGTGAACTATTCATCACTGCCTCCACTAAATGCTGGATGCCTCGCTGACATTACAGCCAAGAAGAGTCCTGAGTATGGATTTCAAGAGGAATTAAAAGGTTAATAAGATTTATATAAAGAAGTCTTCTCACAGGGTCATTCAACTTACAGTGTCATGGACCTCTTAAGTAAATATCTAATTAATTAGTGAACGTAATTTAACCTATAAGTTCTTTTAAAACCTGACTTTCCTAATGCCCTTAACAAAGTTCTGTGACTGTTTCATGAAGGACCAGCACAGATAGAAAACAAGGTTCAGAGCAGACAAACAAGGAGTGAGAAAACTAAAATTACTTCAAGCTTATTTGATCCCTAGCAAGAAAAAATATCCTAATCAAAGTAGGGGAACAGCATCTTGAAGGTCCAGACTTTTGGAATGAGTTTCACTGTTGCTTACCAATAAAAATTAGGATGTGTGAATGTCAGAAGAAACCAGGTATAAAGTAATTCAGCAGGACACAGCAGCAGTGATACCTGTGTTCATGTTGTATCTGGAGCATTTAGGGAATGTGGCTCACATGTAAGGAATCTAAGCCAAAAAATATATATCTGACCAAATAAGAGAACTGATAACTGATCTAGTTAACACCTACTTACAAATAAAACTTAACGAGCATAGGTCAGGAAAAAAGTGTTGCTCCCTAAAAGGGAAAGTATAAATTAACAAAAAATATCTATGCACACTTGTACAGCTTGGAACTGAGCCCTAAGTCACTGGACTTGGAAGTAACCTCAAATTATTATGTAAGTAAAATACCAAGAGCTACTTCTATATTTGTGTACAGAAGCAAAGAACACGCCTGCAGTTACCCACTCCTTGCTCTGCACTGGAGAGCAGAGGGAAGTCAGGCCTATCAATGCTGCCATCTACAGAGCACTGCTCCAGAGCTAAAGGACTTGCACTCTTTGGAAGATAAAGACCTTGAGATTTTGCATAATAAACTGCTTGGAAACCAAATATTCTCCACCTCAGTTCCCCTCTGCAGCAGTTCCAAACAGAGTTATAGTCTATGGGAGGGGGCAGGGGGGATAGCCAGGGAATAAGAGTGATAGCCAAACAATTTCAGAGATACATCTGCTCACACTGCTGTGGCTAATGTCACCTGCAGTAGTAATGCACCATTCCCTTCAGCACTTTACAGGGAAGATAAAAAACAAGAAAGAACAGTGAAAGATTTACACATAAACAGCTGAAATAAATCTAAAAAAGCCTTTGGTGTATACAGAATTATTTTCCTCTTTCTTTTGTTTCTTCACAAAAGTAAGCAAAGATATGATTAAAACAATTCATTATGATAAATGTATTCCATCTAAAAATGCAACATTTTGTATTTCATCTACCACTACAACTACTTGATGTCATAATTATCAACTTTAGAAGGTATAAGGAAATCTCTACATAGGAAAACCTAATTGAAGAGTATAACAAAAAAAAATGCAAATCAAAGTAGATAAAATGATTTCTACAGCAACATTTTGTCTTGCTCTACAACAGAGGCAATAACCTTTATAATTTGAAAGCATGTTTTGAATTACATTGGCTACAAAATCAGGCAACTTCCTTTAATACAGATAAATCTCACTCTTGAAACTACTATTATGGGGAAAACTTTGCTTTGTCTTGTCTGCAGTCAGCTCTACTGTAAACAGCAGGTTTCACAGTGTAAGGCCATTTTTCAGCCCCAAATACACAAAATCCCAACTGGTGTGTTCTCTTCTGTAATCACAAAATGCACTCCATTTAGGAAATGAAGTCTTAGCTGTTCATGCATTACCAGTGCTAAACCCTTAACTAAATACACAGTGCCAGGGTAGCTCCACAGCCCCAGAAATGTTGTTTGTTCTGGCAGAGAGAGCTGGCCCTGTTCCAATACCTTGCCAGTCCGTTACAGAAATGGTAACTGAATGCAGAAAGAGCTCATTTTCTTCTGTCTGAAATTCCTGATAATGTGTATTTGGCTATTCAAGCTGTGCATATTGCCAGAGCAGGTTGCGAACCAGGAAAGAAAATTAAGCCTTTGCAAAAAAAACATTTTTGAATGCTGCTGGGAGAGCACAGCCACAAGAGCTTGGTGCTGTCCAGGCTGTTTCCACAGCTCCTGCTGTCCCAGAGGCACTCCTGGCTCTGTCCTCTCCACCAACAGCTACACCTGCCCAGGGATCCCTCCAAAAAGGGGCCCTGCCTTTTCCTGTTCTTGAGTCTCCTCACACACCCTCCCAGAACACCTCTGCACTGCCACCATGAGGGACTCGTATTCAAGATGCAACATTGTCATCATGATGCTTGGTCACGGGATCATGCAGATCTGCCAAAAATTTCATCTGAGTTCTGGGCACCATGCCCACTCCTCACCCAATACTGGATTTTTTAATAGCAGCAAGTTTACATTCCCTTGCTGCCTGGCATCTTAAGCAGACAATGAGCTGACAGCTAATAGTGAGCATCACTTGCAAATGTACCTCTATTTAACTGCCTACACAGCAATGCCCCTGATTTTCCACATCAATCCATTCCAAAAGGGAAGTCAGCAGGGTGCTGCAGGGAGCACATGTACCTCAGAAGCTGAAAGAGTTCATGGAAATGTTGGCAGAGCCCCTACAATGCACAATGTAAGTGAACCCAGCAGGCAGGCAGGTTTTACAGGCACACACTTGCCCTCTCAGTGGCCAGCATTTCCAGAAAACAAAGTCAAAAGTAGAACCTGACAACAAAAAGAATGACAATAACAGCTATATAGTTTCAAAGCTCATGGTCAGCAATTCACAAATTTCAGCCACTGGGAAGCAATATTCCAGTCACTTTTGTACAGCAATGAGACCGTGGTGTAGATCAGGGACCTGAGGTACTCTCACACACCAAAATCTAATACTGCTGTCACACACTGAGCCACTGGACATTGTAATCTACCCACTGTTTTTAAGAAAAATAAAACAGCGTCTAAGAGGTGAATTTTTCTACCATTTGGTTGCAGCACCACATACCCAGGCCCGTGTGAAAGGTGCTTCTGCAGAGCATGGTGCAGGCAAACAAACACCAACCCAGCTGGCACACAGGGCTGTATCTCTACCACAGCACTGAACAGGTGCTGAACAGATTTTAACAATTTCCCTATTTTTTACAGAAAACGTGAAACAAGAAACCCAAGGTAAAGTCCCTTTCAACCTCCATTTCTAGCCCATGCCCCCGCATTCCTGCTGTGCCATGAGATAGAAGGATGGGAGAGCACAAGCCACAGTGGAACACAGAAAATGTTCTCCCTTGAACATTTACCAGGAACCATGTAGGAATCATGTCAGCCAGCATTTGCTTTAATTTTATCTATGAAGTTTTGTACAAACCATAGTTTGGGGAGAAGCTGTTTCTATTCTAGCTTCATATGAATTTCAAATACTTAAGTTTTATTTTTAAGACGACAGTTACCTACCAGCCAAAGATTTAGGCAGCCTATCTTGAGAAAATACAAAATCTGTTGAAAGCAGAATTAGCTAGGCCAGTTCTGAAATTACCAGCACAGAGGATATACTTTAATTAGACGGTTTTCACCAGCAAGTTCTTGTAGACAGCAAGTACCTCTCCAAAAAAATTATGTAAGAAGAAAAGCTGCCAAAACTTTTCAGCTGACATACAGACATGACATGGATCAAAGGGGCAGGTGTTTGAAAAAGGCATGGCTGTTAATTCTTTAACCAAACATTACACATACAACAGATATTGCTCTCAGTAAAAATTGACCTCACCTTTGTTGTTGGTCTTCACTCAACTTTTCCTTGTGTTTTTACTTACTTGCTTCCCTGCACAAAGGTTAAAAATGAGATGTCTAATGAAATCCATTGGGGAACTATTTTATCAGCTCAACAAGAAGTAACAGTTCTGTTTTTTTATCTTCTCCAACTACTGTGGAACAACAAAATGATATCTCTAACTATACAAATCCCTATAAGAGTGAGCCAGCCATTCTTATACTCATTTGTTGAATTTTACAGCAAAAGATGGCCTTGGGCAGCTCATCCCTTGGAGCAAACATGGACTCCCCCACACAAGTACATGTGCAATCTTTCTTAACCTTTAAAAGGCTTAGAGCACAGGAATTTAAATAGTTACCAACAGCAAATGTGAAGTCATTTTGCTCCATCTGTATATCAGACTATAATTGTGAAGCAAGCTGCAAAAGCAGATCTTTTTGCTGGAAGTCTGGAGCAAAACCTCCAAGCAGTTATGGATATCTATGTCTGACTGAATGCTACTTCTGATCCACCTCTCAAGCATTAGTTGTATTTCCAATTATTTTTTGGGTGCACTAGTCAATGCAGGATGCAGAAATAGAAGACATTACAAAATGCAGTTAAAATTATTAAACTTTTCCAAAATCCCAAACCTACAGATAAATAACATCAAACAGCCGATGACATCTCAAGCAGGTAGCGAAAACCTGCATCTAACTCTTTTTGAAAATAAATTTAAATGCTTATTTTTTCAGTAAACTAAGTATCAGCACCAATTAATGAATGAATTCTCTGACATTGTTGAGCTACCATCTGCCTGCAGAGATAAAGTCTGCACAGAAGTGGCTAATGCACCAATGCACAATGAGGTGAGCATCCAGCATCACGAGGCGCTCCATTCCCTCGGCACGCATGGGCTGCCAGGTGCAGAGCAGCCTCTGGAGCTCCCTGGGTAACATCGAGCCTGTTTCAGTGGGAAGCTGGCTACTTACTGCCATTTCAGGCTGACTGCTGGATTCAGTGTGACATCCAGTGTGAAACTCCTATAATTGCTCAGTCATAACCAACTATGTGCAGCAACAGTGCTGCAGGATGATGGACTTTCCTGCTGACACTGCTGAAGCTTCTCCTTGGAGCTGGATGTATCTCAGCTCTGCTCTGGACTGTGGGATCATTGCCCACCACTTCAGTAAGGCCAAATGCTTCCCACTCTTTTGCAGCTCCCTCAAAGGTCCCACAACACAGGCACACAAGCAGGGACTCACTGTAGGATCACTGCCCACACAGAAAACGCAGTGAGCAAACAGCCTTTGCATCCCCAAGATCTATCAAACACTTGCCTCACACTGATCCCACCAGCACTCACTGAACCACCACTTCTCCAAGTCACTGTCACATTCACATTGCCCACTTCCTCAAAAAATGTAAAAATACACTTGCTAGAATCCAGCCAAGTTTGAACAAATCATTTTCCTTGTAGATGATATCAATGCCTTTTATTTAAATAGATGCAATATAAAGAGTCTTTCTAAAGAGAAAATAGTTTGAGGGGGTTTATGTGATACACTAAAAAAAAATATTACTTGATCTAGTCTGCAACTCCTTATATGTTAGTTAAAATTAATTTCAAGAAATAAAGGAAATTTTAAATTCTTCTGTTAGAAACTGTTTAATTTTTTACCTTATAAAGTGATCCCTGTAAGGTGTTAGATCTAGCAAGGTCAGACTAGTGACCAGTCCTTCCCTTCTTTCATTTGCCAGAGTAATGAAACTCAATCTTAATAGTATATACTTTTGTTTGTTTCAAGCTGAATATATACGTTTTGGCAAGTTCAGCAACAAATCAGAGTTTGCATCTAGTGTACTTTTTAAGTATTTTAGCATGAAGCTGCACCTACAGAAGACTTGGAGACTGTGGACTTTGGGCCATGCCTTGCCTGTGCCTCTCGGGTGCCTTTACTTCCACGAGGTTGCACTTCATTGCAGAGTTGACTGAGCAAAGGCTTGTGAAGTTGTCCCTTGGGTGTTCCCTCATCTCTGATCATGCTTGTCTAATAATTTCTTTTTTTTCTGAGATAACATGTTCTCTATGTTTCTGTCATAAGGAAAAAGAAAAGCCTCCCTTCTCAAAAAAGAAAACCAAAAAACACCAAAACAAACAAACAAACAAGCAAAACCCACAAAGAAAAACATTCCACACAACTTTAAAGGTTACTAGAAATGCTATATAATTAATAGCTGTGGGTATGCTTCCCAGCAATGGCTTACTGAATAAAAAATCACCTCACTCTAAGTGTTGACTTTTAGGAAACTTTCAACATTTCACCATTCTGTGAACTCCTTGAAAACAAAAGATTTAATACCTCTCTTTGCATAACATTTATACACCATACATTTCTGTAGCATATGTCATTTCTATAATCATTCTTCTGCATTTTTATCTGTGCTGTTGTTTGAACAGATCTTTAATGTGTTTCAGACAATGTGAGAATTAACTACAAACAGACAGAAACTCAAGCTTTGAAATGAAACTGTCATCTCCCATTTTAGCAAAAAGAGATAATACCCACTGTCCTTTCTACAGTAGTTTTTCAATGTGGAGAGCATAGGATATTCTAGAATTTCCTAAACTTGTACACGTTATAAATGTTACCCACTGGAACAGGAAATCAAACACATCAAAACATGATAGAGTAAAGGAACAGGTCACCTGCACAATTCAGTGGATATACCAAGGATTTCCAGGTGGTCTGGGATAACATTCCAGAGGCTTCAATTCCAGCAAGATTTATGTATTAAAAGAAGACACTGAAAATCCCAGGTGCAGTAGGCAATTATGGATATTCATTTTGCCCTATACATACAAACTGATACATCAATAGAAAGGTTTCTCTTATCTCTGTCAGGTGACAAAATTGAGCAAAACCTTTGTGTTATCCTGAAGACTTGATCTTAGAGATCTAGAGTCTCGAAACACAGTCAATTATATTTACAATAGCAACCTTTTTTTTTTTGAAGTAAGAAAATATACAGTTAAGACTGTTCATTACATTTGCAGCTTATCAAATACAGCATGATTAGTTTTGATCTTCTCGCAGAGATCACACCAGCAAATTTGCATTAAAAAACCCAACAGCATCATTCCACTAGTGGTTTGTCATATCATTATCCTGAACAGAAAAACTTTGCTGCAGCCCTACATGGAAAACCACATTTCAGAACAGAAACTCTTTCCAAGAGGACAGCAACAATAGAAGTGACCAGCTACATAAAGAATTCTTTACTGAACCAAATATTTTAGTTGTATTTTTCCACAGAGAGATTCTGACCAGACTACAACTGGCCCTGGCATAACTGTATTTAAAAAAAAAAAAAAAACAAAAAAAACAAAAAAAAAAAACACCACTTTTTTTCAATAGCTGACATGCATGTAAGAAAGCCAGAGGACTTGGCAAAGTGGGTGGTGACAACATTAAGAACTAACTCCTGTTGTTATTAAATTCCTTTTTTAAAAAAACAAAAAATTCCACCTGCTCAGCACAATATACACAGCTTAACTCTTGATAGTGAGAAATAAAATCATAATTATGGTGGCTTTGGACCAAGAATCTCTTGATAATTACTTCTAGTAGATTCTATACACACTTTGCACAGCTCTCTGTGCATTTCTCATCTATCTGAATAACACAAGTACACTGCAGCTGCTGACTAGTTTGATCCTACTATTATTTTGGTACAGAGGACCTTAAAAAAGACCAAAACAACCACTGTGAACAGAATTCAAAACGACAGAGACCTGCTGAGGTCACTAAGGTTTACACTGAAGAAGCATCTGCCCGTGGTCAAGTTTGCTGATGAAAAGGTTGTGTGCACCCCCTCACAGCTATTCATGGTGACAGCACAGGCACAATTCTCATTCAAGGTCAAGGAACAATCCACAGGCAGAGAAAGCTCCCCTGACAGCCAGGGTGAGTGGCCATGCCTGGGCAGAGGAGGACAGAGCTCTTAGCAGATCACTCAGACACTGGTTTCACAGAACCCAGACAACTAAAAGCTCCCAGAAAAGGGGTCTGGGGGTGCTGGTCAGCAGCAGATTCCACAGCAGTCAGCAGGGTGTCCTGGCAGACAGGAGGGCAAACCACAGCCTGGGGTCAAACCCAGCACAGACAGCCTGGAAAAGAGGCAATTCTGCTGCTGCCTGCAGCACAGGAGGGGCATCTCCTGCAGCCTCAGGGGCAGCTACCTCAGAGACCAACGTTAGAGAAAGGAAGATGGTTTGGAAAGATGCTGTCCATACTTTTTGTGGCAAGAAAACTGTGTGTGGCTTGTATATGTGATGCAACCAGGCCAGCAAGGCATGTTTTGCTGCAAAACCAGATGCAAATTGAGTTATCTGTTTTATAAATGTAAGGAATTTCATAGTTTTAATGACTCATTTACAACATTTAGATTCTATCTTGTTGTAGTGAAGCTTAGCACAAGAAATAAGGGATGCTTATGAAATATTTTGGCCAGTAGTGCACCCAAGTAAGTATTCTGAATTGCCCATGGCTCACAGAATTGTTGAGGAGCAGAGCAGGAAAGGCCAGGAGAAAACTGCTAAAATATATGACTTGTTTCTCTTTGAAGAAAAGAGAAACCATGGAGCAAGGGCAAAGAGAAGGACGTGAAGAAAGTTGTAGAAATAGGTTCATTTGTCAAAAAAGAAAAAAGATAAAAGAATGTTTCCAAATTACATTATAAATTCAATCATTAGTATTACTTCATCCCTTACCTGTGAGGTTTCTGCATGCACCATCCTATCCTGGACTTTAAAACAGATAAAGATCCCATGTACATCAAATCATGCAAAGGATTTAAGGAATAAAAATATTTACAGATACACAAGACACTCAGAAGACTGTTAATCAAGCACACAAGAAAACTCTTAACTAAAAAAAAAAAAGGTTTAGGCCTGCACTTTTGAATAGAAGCAAGTATGGAGCAAGTGCAGTGCTGCAGAAAAGCTATTCACTGTCCTGCAAATTACAAACCTTGATTTATTAAATTCCTTGCACACAATTTTTTTTTGTTTGGTTGGTTGGGGTTCTTTGCTTAGCCAGAGCATGGGAAGCCTTTTTTTACCTGCTAAACAAACTATTTTTTGTAGCTGCTCCTATTTTCTGCTTGATAGCCTGTTCTGGGTCTTTAATCTACACAAAGAACCCCCTGCAGAAAAACCACATGCTCACATTCCATACCATATTTCAGGTGGCAAGTGCACTACAATGACCATCCCTGTGCCACCACTGAGGGAAGTGAACTTCTGCACCTTCAGAGACCAGCACATTTCTATTACAAGCCTGAGTTCAAAAAGTGAGATTTGTAAAAAACACCAGGCCAGGTGCATAGGATGACACACTGCTTGACAGATTACATAAACACTGCTTGGCATATTGGCTATTCTAAAAGAACTGTGCTGTGCAATGATCATCTTGAGAAAACTTGTAAGCAAAGGTGATACAATAAATAAAATCTGGAGAGAGAACACCAGTGAGAATCATTAGCAATTTCACTTAAACCTCAGAGAGGACTCATGAAAAAAGTTTGTTGTTTAGGTAGGTAAATATATATTATGGACTATTTTGTACTCTGTTAAGATGCTCAAATGCCTCAAGACATTTCTCTTTGCCAGTCACTTCTATTTCAGATCACTGGCCTATAAAAAGAAGGAACTAATATTCACGGGCGTACATGCCACAAGAGCTCACATCTATATAAATATCCTGCTGAAGAAAATTGCCCACTCCCTATCAGCTCATGCAAAGATACACAAGGAAAGCCAAGAGTTTGCAAGAAATCAGCTGCAGTACTAAACTTTGCTTTAAATCCCTTTGAAGTAAGTTATACACACACACACACACACACACATATATATATATATATACGCACACACACAGGCAGGATACAAATATGAGAGGCAGTCACCAATTCTCTGTCAGTAACCTCTTGCAACACTCCCAAATCCCTGATTTACTCTAGAAGAATGCCATGGAGCACCCTCTTCACCAGCCCTCCACAAAACCCACTGCTAAGAGATTTGGTCCAAAAGAGTTTAAAGCAAAAAAAACAGTTAAACCAAGCCATGATGGAGATGATGTGGAAAATAACACAGGTCTTGAACTGAAGCAATTTATATGGCTGCATTTTTTGGTGTTCTCAGTTTTCTCCATTTGGATTTTTCTCCAAATCCAGGACAGATTTTTCCTGGAGCACAGAATGGTGTTTTCCTCAAAAATGCTAAACCAAGCCAACTCTCAATAGTGCTGAGCTCTGACACAGCCATGTGGACTGTGAGCTAGGCCAACAAGGAAGAAGGATCCCACCAGAGTGTGAAATCAGCCATAAATATTTTTTTTCTTACAGAATTTAAATCCCAGAGGATTGTGCATTTAACCATTTTAAGTGTTCTGCTTTTGCAGATAAGTGAAATTGAATTAAATCTAAAATAAAAACATTTTTAAAAATAAATAAAAACATGCAAACAAAAAAAACCCACACCACAAAAACTAACAATAAAAGAAAACCCAAACAAAAAAACTTTATATTTCAAAGCATGAAGTAGACAAGTAACCATATCCCTGGAATGATGTTGTCTTCAAAGACATTTTCAGTAACATTCCAAATGCTCTCCAATGGTGTTTATGATCTTGCCCAGTACTGAAATGGATGAGAACACTGCAAAAAGGTAATTACAAAAACTGCAAAAGAAAGTTTGGTTTTTTCCAGTTCCAAATCCCAAACAACAATATCATTACACATCTTTTGTCAAGCTGATATATTGTTTTACTACACGCAGTAAACCCTATCGTGGGTCACATCAAGACAATTCCTAAATTACTTTTCTGTGTCACCACTGACCTAGGGCATTTTACTCAACTGGCATGAGGAGGGTGTTTTCTGGAGACTGCTGAAAGACAGAGGGAGCTTTACTAATTGCTGTAATTACATGCTCGGGGTAATTTAGTTGAAAATGAGCCACGTAGTGTTTTCATGTGGTTCCAATACTGCGATGTCTCACAGTTCAGGGAGAAGCAGGAAGTCACAAAGAACCTACAAATTAGACAAATTGGATCAAAGCTAAGAAAACCATCTGCAGATTTACCTGTGACAACCTGTTTGCCCGACACATAGGCAGTGATGAAGCAAACAAGCAAAGCACTGGCATATGCTGCTCAGGAGACAGCAGTCAGACAGCACAGTGGAAAGCAAATTTTATGGCTATGTCCTGTTCCTAAGTACCATCAAAATGTTTTCATATTTCATCACTGAGAGCGTGCACTGAGTATTAACACAGAGGCAGAGTGCCACAAGTTAGAACTGGGGATGAGGCTTAACCACCCCCCTCTGCTGCCCAGGCAGGAAACAGGTTCAGAATAATGTATGTCTGTCCCTGCTCTTCAGCCTTAAAATACAAAAATTGCATCACTGAATTCCTGAACCAGGCTTAAGACATGCAAAACCCTTCAGTCTTAAACATCTCCTTTTGTCTGCTAATCAAATGCTAAGCCTTTGATTTGTGATTACTTGGAACACAAACTATACTGGTCACTCAAAGGCATAAGGGACAAGGGGTGGAAAGAGCAGTGTCACTAAAAAGGAAAAGCAAAGCCAGAAAGCAGCCTAGGTCTTCCAAAAAGAGGCTTCTCTGCTTATAGCAACAGCTGCCTGCTGTCTTATAGGCTTGAAGAGAAGGAGTCCTGGTCCCTCCTTTTCACTTCAGAGGAATGAGTAGACACTGCTACAAGAGCTAATAAGCCCCAGGCCTCTTGAAGCCCCCCAATCTCAGGCCTGTCCAGCACACGAGTCACAAGGTTGTCACATGGCAGAAGCAGAGAGAACCCTTTCACTGATGTTTCTTCTCAATCAGCAGTCAAGCATTGTGCAAATGCCCTTCTGCACAGAGTTTTTGTATGGCTGACCAACACAGCATATAGAGCATATAGCCCATCACCCAGGGTTTATAAACAAGGTTACTATGAGCCACCAATCTGTCTGAAAAGATGCATTCTGCAATAGAAAGTACATTCACATCCACACAGAAAGGATCACTGAAAGGATCACTGAAAGGATCACTGAAAGGATCCATGTCTCTCAACATGGACCACACCTATCCCACCCTGTTGACTGTGTGCTGTAAACAGACCCCAGGTTACAGCCCATGGATCTTCCAACCTAAATACAAATTGGAATTTATTCCATTTTATATTTTATATATCATATTACATTTATCATTACTTGAAGTATTACTGGATTTCCTTAGAGCTGCAAACATCTTGAACCAGACTCCCCCATTGTCAGGAGACACTGCAGCAGTATCTCTCTCTGGAAGGGTCAGAGATTCCTCTAAAAGCTGTGCGGTATGAATGTATGATAAATGTTATGATTCTCACTAGGTGCACCCAGAATTCTTCAATCTGTGGCAGGTGTTTTAGGCACACAGCAGTGGTATACCTTTGTCATGTAAATTGGAATGGCTTGCCCAGGTACCATAAAGAACGATAACACAAAAAATAAGTATCAATGGATACAACTGGAAGAGGAAAACACTTCCCACCAGACTTCTGTCTGGTAAAACCAAAGCTCTCAGAGAAAGTTCTGAAAAAGTAAGAAGTTTTCAGAAGAAAGGGATGGTAGAAAAGCTGCATCTCCTTCAGAATAATTTGTGTTCTTTTACTTTTCTTTGAAGATAAACATAATGACTAACATTTGTGAGCAATTAGGTAAATCTTTGATATAGCTTCTCATGGAAGAAACTTTAGAGGTTAAATATTTTAATTCCAAGAGACATCTTAAAGATTAAGCAAAATTGCATTGTCAAGTGCTTTGGAAATGGCATCCTCACAAATGGAGCCTCACTTCTGCACGACTGGCTGCATGTGCACCAGTGTATGTGCTTGGGTATAGGTGATGGTTGTCCTTTCTGTAACAAAAACTATTACACCTCTACACTTGGAATTTTCTCCCAATTCTTGATATAAATACTGGCAGATGTTGCTACCTTTGGCACAGAGAGATTAATCTTTGGCAGGTTGCAAACTTGTAAGTTAAATGAGAACACTGCAGAATCATGGGAATACCAACACTAGGAAACAGACTTACATAAATTCTCTAAAATGAATAGCAAATTTTTGAGTTACTAGAACTGGGAGGGTTTTTGACTGCTGATTGTTGAGTTCTTACGTTGGACTATATCCTGGAAGACCATCCAGAGATCTGACTTCTGTCAGCTGTGGATGTATATCAGCCAATATTTCTGCAGCCTGTGACAAAAGCAAATGCTACACTACGTCCAAAATGGGCATTCACATATGTTTTTCAGCGCTGGGACAAGCTCTTAATACTGGCCTTAACAAAAAAGGAGTATTTTTATAGTGAGTTTAGTCAGGTGTCTCATCATTTGCTTACCTATTTTAAGGACTCTAAGTGAATTTTTAATGCAGCTTTTTTTTAACCTTCATCTCTGACCAAAGAACTTTCGATGCATTCTCAGCCACCAAAGCTTTGATGTAGCTTGTGGGCTAGAAGGTGACCTTGCTCAAGTAAAGGGTTGTTCAGATTTACGCCACTAAAACATTTTCATAGACTTCATTATTGGTTTTGGAGAACAAGACAGTTGGTCAATGAGATATGTTAGAAAGTTCCACAGAGAGAGCAGATGTGCCTTTTGTTTGCGGTCTAGGACTCCAGTGTTGACCTTGATTATCATACCAACAGCTGTGCAATGAAACTCTTGCTTCTCAACACTGTGTAAAGATTAAACTCTGGCTTTTGGAAAACTGGACTATTTTAGTAGCTATTCCCCATTAGATCCAAAGCCAGCAGTATCATCCCAAGCATTACCTTTGCACAAATCAGAACACCTGACTGTAGATCTGAAAGGCAGGAACAGAACAACAGAGGCTGGACAACAGCTCCAGGGCAATTCAGCAGTGAGATTAAAACATAAAATTCAATGGGCACTGAGCAATTCAATGGGCAGCAGGATTGCCATAGTAAGCAAGTGCAAGCCATTTTAAACAGTGGCCCATCATAAAATTATCACTGAAAGCATAAAAAAAAAGAATTATCTGAAAATTAATGACAGTCAGAGAAAAGTTCTTACTTTAGCAGCCTTCTGTTTTTCAACCAGCTATAAAAGAATGTACCAAAGGTAGGAGAAAGCCATTATCATTTTGTGCCACTTTTATAGACTTGGCACAAATCACGACAATCTCTGTGAGGCACCACTAAGATTTCACCTATAAAACTGTCTGCCATTTCCAAACACTGGTACAAGTGTCAGACAAAAAAAGGACACTTAAAGAACAGAAAATTACTAAATGGCTGAAGAAATTAAATTATGATGAATATATTGAAGAAGCACATTTATACTTCTGTAGATAATAAAAAGGCCAAGGGGGAACTAAAATTTGATTAACTGCTTTTTGTATCTCAGTGTGTTTCATGTACTCCACTGCAAAACCAAAAGGAGCTTCTCTGAGTATTTTCTGTTCATTATCAAAGCTGCAAAATACAATCTTCTACCAGGAAAAAAACAATACTGTCTACTCAAAGAAAAATTATTTCTAGCAATATATTCAACAATGAGAAGACAAAAAAGCATTTCTAAACATAAACAGTGAAAAGAAGATAATATGAATCTTCTACTATTAATTTCACTGCAATCATATTCCAACTAGCAGCTAATAAAACTTTAAACCACTGAATTAGATTCTGGCACATTACAGGATTTTCTTTGTGCTTCAGTAATCAAGTACACTAGCACACTGCAGTTACTGAGCTCCTATTATACTCTGCCCTTGTTTCAAAAAATTTAGAGTTCAGCTTGGGGTTGTGATTATTTATATATTTACCTCTTCATACCTTCCAAATTATTAAAATTATATTAGGTATATCCAGAGCCCATGGCTTTTTACAGTTTAGGAAATTTCCACATCAGCTTGCATATTAGAAGGAAAGGAAGGAAGCTCAGAAGCTAAACTGGAGCATTTTTGTGCCATACTAGAAAGGGGTTTCAAGATCTTCATGGACTAAAACAAAGGAAGCAGAGTTTTCTTTACTGTTTCTGTTAACAAATACTCAGATATATGCAGACTATCTTCACTTGGCATATCCTGCAGAGCCTACTGGAATAGTAAGCTGATCTGAGTGGAATTTGATGATCCAAGCTACTTTTAAAAAGCTGTTGGTTTGTTGGGGGTTTTTCCCCCCTCTGAGAGTTTTTCCCCCATCTTCATCCAAAACTTTTCTACTACTTGTAAGATTACTATTTAAAAATATACTTAGATTAAGTTATTAGTAAAATACCATATTCAGGGGATAGCCTTGCATTTTTTTCTGCCTTTTTAATTTCATGTTCTAGAGTCTAAATATTTAAAATATGAACTCTTCTTCTGTGGTATTGCATTTCCACACTTTTTGGCACAAAATATGCAAACAAGTCCCAGTTTATATCACTGTACAAAGGTTACATCTAACTTTCTCTTGCACTCTGAATCTAAGGAAAGTTTTCCAGAACATTTAAAGTTCTTCAAATTTCAAAAGGAAAGAGTGTAAAAAAACCCCTCCAAATTTAAATACATAAATAAGCAAATATCCCCAAGACTCGAAAATCTTGCTCAAAGTCATCTGGAGTTCACTGTATTTGTAATCCTGGTTTATATAAAACCATTTTCAAAGAAAATTTCTGTTTTAAAGGCAAAGGGAGAAAAGTCTTGTTTCAGGCAAGAGTAGGAAGTGAATGCAAATACCTTATTCCAGGCAGTTGCAGGATTTTTCTTTTCTGCAGTTTTGCAGCACTTACTGTTATTTCAATCCTCATTTTGTTGTGCTGTCTCTCATTGAAAGCTCATCATCCTTGAAAATGTTGGGACAAGAAAACCAGGACAACTGTAACACTAGATCATTCCTTTATCATCATCTCAAGATAAACAGAATAGCAAAAAGATAAAAAAGCACTCAGCTCTTGTTAAAATCTAAGGAAGGTGTTACCATCTGTACCAACTACAAAGACAAATCCAGATAAATACCTCAAGGCAGGCAATGTTTTTTCACCTGAAACGCTGAACACTTTCATCAATTCCGAATTAGCTGCAAGTGGTACGACAGCTTCCTCTGTCCTTCCACTTTCCCTCCTTACTGTCACTGTTTGCTATTCCTGAAGGGAGGATGCAAAGAGGATGGAGCCAGGCTCCTTTCAGTGGTGCCCAGTGCCAGGATCAGAAGAGAAGAGCAGCAACTGAAACATGGGAAGCTCCCTCTGAACATCAGGGAACACTTTTTCACTGTGAGTGTGACCCAGCAGTGGCACAGGTCGCCCAGGGAGGCTGTGAAGTCTCCATTCTCAGGGATATTCAGAAGCTGCTTGGACACAGTCCTGGTCTAGGTGACCCTGCCTGAGCCTGGGGCTTGGGCCAGGTGACCTCTAGAGGTTCCTTCCAACACATTCTGATCCAAGAAATTCTCCCAATACCCGTGGGCATGTCCCTGAATGTTCCCTGGTTAATGGTGCAACAGTATTGAAATAATGAAACTGGAACTGAGGAAGGCCATATTAAGAGACCAGAACAAGGCATCAGTCCCCTGTACAGCAACCTCAGCCCGTGGGCACCTTATTATTAGAGCAAATGAGGCTAAGAGCTGAACTGCAGGAAACACTGATTTATACAGGGCTGTTAGCCTGTCAATAATAGGGTAAAATACATTTGTTCTGAGATGTATGTGTCAAAGGCTATTTCCTCAAAGTATCTAATGAATAAAAGGGTAGGACAGTGCTGTCATTTCAGCTTGGATCAAAACTCACTTTTTATGTACCTTACAGGATTCTTTAGAAATGTAAGCACCAACAATATTTTGTTATCTAATAAATTAGGCATCTTCATTAATTTAAGTGAATGGGGCAGAAGTCTAAAGAAAGAGACAGTACACTCGTAGATATTATGATCTTTTCCAAAAATATCTTTTATACACTGATGGTCACACTGCTACAACGTATAAAACTATGTAAATGACCAAGCTAGAACCTAAATTTTTTATTTGACATCTAAATCAGATGTAAATTAATCAGAACTACCAAATTAATTTTATAAGCAGAGTGACCACAAATTAAATATCACCGCTGAAAAAATGATTCTATAAGTAGGCTGCAGCCACAAGAAAAGACTGCTATAATGCACCTGGAGTGCTTCTCATTTACACACCTGAGTTATAAGGAGATGTTCTACATTTCCCCTTGGGGAGGAGGTGAAATATGCTCCACTGAGCCAGAAACTCACTTCTCTTGATTTTTCTGCCTCAGGTTGACTTAGATATTCCCCCTGTAAATCTGGCAGACTCATAGTGGGAAGTTCCAAATACATAACACTGGCGTTTGTCGATGTCATGTCAAAGTCACAGGTACATATATACAGATTTTTACACACTCACTCTCCAGCAATATTTTGTTCTGCCTTCTTCACCATTTCCCTACAAAGAGGTGCAGCAGGGACAAGGACTGCAGAATGCCAAGCCTTCAGGAACCATTCCAGAGCCCCAGACACGGAGCTCAGCCTGAGCAGAGGGAGGGGAGCAGCTCCTCACAGCACCTGCCTGCCCTTGCTGAGCCCAGCAGGACTTGCACTCCCACCCCACACTGCCCCTTCCACCACAGCTGTCCCAGCTGCTTCTCAACCGAAGTACCTTTGCCCATAGCCTTGGAAAGAGACCAGTTTCTCACTCTTATTCTTGGCTCTCTCTCACACTTTGGTAATGCTGATTGAGGTGCAGACGTGCACAGCAGATCTCACTCAGGCCAAGAACCAAAATAGTCCAGGCCTTGTTCCAGGTTGCACCAAAGTCCTTAAATGGTTAGGCCTTGTTCAGCACTTCATCACTTTGCTTTGACGCATACGCCAGACTTCAAAAAGTCACCACTAGTCAGCATCACATGTCCAGACAAACAGATGTAACCTATATTGTCACCAGGACCGTCTGGAGGAGAGAACAAATGGTGCCAAGCCCTCTTTCTACTACTTCAAGATATCCTTTGACTTGTGAACAAAGCTCGACAAAACAGTGCACAATTTCCCTACACTGGTAAATTATTTCTCAAGGCAACCGTCACATTCTTAGGATGTGATTTTCCTTTTGACTTCAGGTTTTATTGCTTCTAGATTGGACTAAAGTATTTCTTTACCAAGTAACAAAGAAATTTTGTAATGTTCCAAAGGATAAAACTGAGTGAAGGTTCTGTTATACACAACAACCCTCCACTAAGTAAAATCCTGAGCAGAGAAGACAAAATTAACAGTACCATGGAAGAAAATTCAGTAAAAGAGTTATCCTTCGCAGTATCTGTTTTACAGATAGGAAATTCTGGCATAAATTATCACAAATATCTAGGGCCATACATAAATCCAGCATGGTATTGTTACTACTAGAACTAATGCATGTAACCTCCCCTTTTTGTGCAGCTGTAAAATGTGTTCTCTAAACCCATTACCTCTTACTCAAATAAGAAAATTATTCTTTTGTCTCTCTACTGAAAAGTAAAAAAAAGAATATATAAATCTTGCATCTGAAAGCTTAAAAGTTACAGCACAGCCTTCCCCCATCCAAGGTCCTGCTTTTCTCCCTAAATCACTTTGAATTCTAGACAGTCTGGCTACATTGCCAACACATCCATTCTACTTTGCATGGCTTGATTGCTAGATTTATTAAAGTCCATATAATTAAGTATAAACCTTTTAGTCTGAAACCCATATCCAAGGAGTTCAGGAGAAAGCATGTCTGAAAGTCTTAAAAGTTAACCATTAGTAAAACAAATATATTATTTTAGATCTATAAAACAGTTATACAGAGTAGGCTACATTTAACCTTATGGAGCACAATGGGCCATGAAGTACAAAGCAAAGATTAGTCTTCCATGAAGTTATAAATGAGGCTAAAATACAGACAGACATACTGACTCCTGTAAGATCCAAATTTAGTCAATTATGAGCCTTGGGTAGACTAGAATAGTAACTCATTTTTCTGCTAGAAGTAGCTAACTACATATTCAGAACAAAGTTCAGCAAGCTGTGCAATTACCAAATTACAGACAAATTGAATGACAGGTATCATTTCAATTGTTACACACTTATCAGAGTGCCAGGAAGATCACGGAAAGCTGGTGTTGGCACGTGTAGAACTAAGATGGTCCTCACTGGATTCTCAGTATACAGCCATTAGTAGCATTTTGGCCACCAATGACAGAGTTTGACCAAAAGAGATACAGCTTAAAATAAGGGTTAATTTGGTGTTAGTTAGTGTTTAGTTTGACAAATCTTGTCTGGACCAGAAAGTGAACACTAATTTATTAAAGCAGCTGTATAATTTTCTTTTATTTCTTTCTTGGAACCTTTACACAGTTCTAGAGATTTTGGTTTTTTGGTTTTTGAGGGGTTTTTTACATTTCAAGATTTCTCTAGGGAATCTTACAAAAGAAATCATTATAGTAAAAATCCATAAAATTAGTAGCAGCAAGGTGCTGGCTGCTGTTACCACTGTGCTTTTCATGTAATTAATATTTTCCCCTTTCAGTAGTGTTTTTGTGTCAAAATTTTAGAACCAAAGGGTTCATCTTGATTCCCTTTTAACAAATTAAAACTGATAAAGTTTAAATTAGCGTTCAATGAATTTTAAAATAGTTTGTTGTTTCTCCAATGAGTAAAGCAATCATCTCTTTTTGATACATCTTAACTAGCTTCTTTTAATAATGTGAACTTACACCTCACCATCTAGAAAAGGGAGGACAGACACAATCCTGCTAATTTTATAGCCCTGACAAATCCCCCTTGCACAAACCCACAGACCTTATGGAAAAGAGTATGTCCCAGAAACTTCTCAGAAGTTATAAAAAGAAACAGACAAACTTTTGTTGTTCTAAATGAAACTGAATGGTTTACATTTAGTCCTTTTAAACCATCATCTTATTCTAGCTGTTCAGCTAGAACCACATAGGTACCATGAATTTACAGTATTTTAATTGGGGTCATCACAACGTTTCAACCTAAGGCTTCCTTTATTCAGTCTTCTGGATACCACCCAAAATGCATTGAAAGCTGTTTTGTTGGGTTTATCAAGTTAAGGATGCGAACAACATTGTAAAAATAGAAAAAAAGGACAACAGTCTGAAGCAGAACCAGGCTCCCACTCTGCTCCCAGCACATAAAAGTATCCACAGCCTCTGACAATGAGCATTTTCCTGGGTTACATGTTGAATTCAGAAGATAAATGTAGATTCAACACTGTCTAACCTTGAAAAAATCATGCTTTTTAAGTGGCATAAAAGCTGTTCTAGGTAAACATTTATTGCAGATTTATTGTGTATTGGTAGACAAGGTCAATAATATTAAGATACCTCACATATCACTGAACTAGTGAGCTATTTCACTCCCAAGCTGTATAACCTGGCATGAATTAAATTAAATCACTGATCATTATATGATGTGAAAAGTTCATCCCAGGCTGTATCGGTCTTACCTGCAGCTCAGCTGCAGAAATGTTGGTGCTGGTGGACAAGGCACCAATGAACACACAGCTGAAACACTGGTTTGTACAATTCTTGTTACCCACACTCAGGAAAGATACTTGAAAGTGTGCAAGTACAGAGAGAGGTTACAGAACAACAGGGCACACCAAGAACCTACCCCATGCTCTGGTTTAGCTGTGCAAAGCAAAGGCTGACAGAGACACTCCTGTCTGCTGTGATGAAAGAGGAGCAATACCACAGGGAATTTAGGAGGGCTGCCTATGGAGTCACAGTCTGTAGGAGAGAGGCCTGAAGAGGTTCAAAAACAGTGAAAGGGTTCTAACCCTTTAATAAATAATTATAAATAAATAAAGAGCCTATCACACATCATCCTTTTCAAAGAAATATTGTGTGCACCATGCAGTATTTAACGAAATATTTGCACAGTTTATGAAAGGAATTTTGTTATGCAATTCTTGAGATGGAAGCCGAGTGGAGTTTTTGAACAGGAAAGAAAATTGGTGGTAAGTATTAAAGTTAAAATGTAAAGAGCTAACTTTGCAAAGAGGTTATTTCACTGTAAGTCACAGCCTGCTTGGAAACAAGGTTATTTTGATCCTAAGTGTATGGCCACACTTATGATCACACTCATTTCTTTCTCAAAGAGAAAAACTACAAAGATGCTGTCAGTTTCTCTGAACATTCAGTAGCAACCAACATTACTGGACAGCTAGTCTAGCACTATTCTGGGCTCTTATACTTAAGATTTCAAACCAGATGAGCCTCATTTAATAATACCCAAATATTAGAGTTTTCTATTTGCATTTTAAATAGATCATCTCCTTTCTTACTCAGTTTCAGACAAGTGGTGGAAGAACTTACAGAAAAGCAAAACAAAAATTAATCACATATTCAATGAAAGGAAGACATATTAAACACAAGGTTGAAAATTTAAAAACTCTTAACACAACAACCTGAAACACAAATAAAAAGCAGACAGCTTTCATCTAAAAACATTATTTCACTATGCTTGGGAAGGTTCTTATAATTGAATCAAAGAATATGCTGAGTTAGAAGGGACCAAAAAGGATTATCCAGTCCAACTCTTGGCCCTGCACAGGACAGCCCAAGAGTCACACCCTGAGAGCCCTGTCCAAACACTTCAGAACTCTGGCAGCCTTGGTGCTGTGACCACTTCCCTGGGGAGCCTGTTCAGTGCCCAACCACCCTCTGGGAGAAGAACCTTTTCCAAATATCCAGCCTAAATCTCGAGCTGTTTTGTTGAATCCTACTGGTCACAGAGGGCAGAGACCAGTGTCTGCCTCTCCTCTTCCCCTTATGAAGACCACAGTGATGTCTCCCCTCAGTCTCCTCCAGGCTGAACAACCCAAGTGACCTCAGCTGATCCTCTTATGGCTTCCCCTCCAGACCCTTCAGCAGGTTCATGGCTCTCCTTTGATGTTCTCCAATAGTTCAGATCCTTCTGACATGTGGCACCGCAAACCACACAACATTCAAGGTGAGGCCTCCCCAGCGTGCAGAGCAGAGTGGGACAAACTCCTGCCTTGCCTGGCTGGTGGTGCTGGACCTATGCCCCCCAAGAGCCCTCCTGGATATCACCCACTGCTGACTCATGTTCAGTCTGTACGTGGATCCAGGGTTGCCCCATTCCAGGTGCAGAATCTGGCACTTCTCTGTTAAATTTCCCATGGTGGGTGATTGCCTGGCCCTCTGGTTTGTCAGGATCTCTCTGCAGGGCCTGTCTTCAAGGGAATCAATGGCTCATCCCAATTTAGTATCATCAGCAAATTTAGTATCTCATCCACATCATGTATGAGGACACTGAAGAGGACAGGGTTGAGGACAGAGCCCTGTGGAATCCCACTAGTAACAGGACACCAGCCTGGTGTCACCCCAGTCACTGTAACCCTTTGCTCAACCCATGAGCCAGTTGCTCACCCATCACATGATGTGTTTATCCAGCTGTGGGCTGGACATCTTGTCCAGAAGGATCCTGTGAGAGACAGTATCAAAAGCTTAACTGAAACCCAGAAAGATTACATCAATTGCCTTCCCTTGACCAACTAGATGAGTTACCTTGTTAGAAAAGGAAATTAAATATGTCAACCAGGACTTCCCCCTCATGAACCTGTGCTCGCTGTGACAAATGACTGCACTGTCTTTGAGTTTTTCAATAACTCCCAGAATGATCATTTCTGTAATTTTACCAGGCATCAATGTGACATCATCAGGCCCATAGCCAAGACCATGCCTCTTGCCCTTTTTGAAAATTGGACATTTGCCAGCTTCTAGTAAACTCTTATCTCTCCAGATTCCTGAGACCTTTCAAAAACCATTGAGGCCTCAGCCAGATCCTTGAGTACCTGTGGATGAATCCAATCAGATCCCATAGACTTATAGGGATCCAAGTGTTCTTATCAAAACCAAAAGTGAATTAAATGCTGGACAGAAACAGGTGATAAAAAAGATCTTATTCCATTCTACTCCACTAGAAAACAGCAAATAGAGCTTCACAGAAAATGAAAACAAAGCTTTTGACTTTACCATAAGTGTTTCAGGTTTGCCTCCTTCCTCCTCCAACATAAACTGCCCTTAAGCTGAAATCACACACAAATTATATTTGCAAATGGATTGTTAGTCATCTACAGAATTCTGTCCAAGGTCAAGAATGAAAGGAACCTGATAATTCATCCCTAAGTGTATGTTTTACAAGTGGTCTTCATTCTAAGCAGTGAAGACATTTGCTTGTACAGTGAGTCACCCAGCACACTTTTGCAAGCATTTTCTCCCAGACAGCTTTACTGGTTTTCTTTGCATTCACACAATGTTAAGAAACATGAGAATTTTTTCTAAATTTGTTAAGCACATTTCAAGGAGTATATGTTCCATTAAGATAGCATCCTGAGCCAACACTAACATCACTCAGCTTCCACAGTAATTTCTGACTCACTAGGAAATATACACACTACAAGTAGCTGAATGCTATACTCTAACAACATGCAGGACCACAGCTTGGACACTCAATAAATATCTAAGAGAAATCTGAGGGAAGCAGCAAGGAAAAGAAGTTTTCCAAGCTTTCTTATAATAATCAACCAAAATAATTCCTAGTACCAATGCATTGACTCACATGAATTGTAGATCCAAAGGTAAAAAGGCTTTTTTTACTGATATCCCAGAATCAATAAATAAACTTGTTGTTTAAAAATCAAGAACTGTTTGCCCTCCAACTTGAAATAGATAGGATGTTGTATCTTCTTTTAACTCAGGTGTCTGTGCTTCAGATCAGTGGTGTGGTGAAACTGGCAATGAACTAGCATCACACATTACAGGAAAATCCTTCAACATTTACAAAAGAAATTTTAAAATTAAGCAAATTCATTCAGCCTCTTCTAAAGCAATTATGCAACACACTATAAATTTGAGCAGTACCATCTGGTAGGAAGATGTACACTGCACATGTATCCATTATTCGCACATTTTCACACTGTACCAAGCCTCTGGGGGAATATATTTTACCATGATATTTGAATTGGAAAAACATCATTTAAGGACTCAAATTTGAAAAGAAATGGTTTGCATTTAAATGCAGTTACAGAATTAAAAGTTTAACTCACAAGACAAAGTAGAAATGATACGCACATTATCTTATGAAATGGGTCAGGAAAGAAAGATATTCACATCACCACTTTCAATATCTAGTTTAAGTGGTTACATTTCCTACATGGACACTGCACCAAGTCTGACTGAGGTCCACTGAATGGCCTTCAGCTCTTCAACAGCTGTTGAAGGAACATGAACTCTTAAGCACAAAAAAAAAAAAACAAAACTAAAGGAACGGTAGATATTAGTTAGACCTTAAATTCATAGTCCTGAAGCTTACTTTATTTCAAGATCTCTTTCCTTCAGATTTGTGCAGATTTGTGAATTTCCAAGTACAAAGCCAGCCTAAGGGATGAAGACTAGAAGGTATTATAAGCATGCATGGCATGATAGAAGGAAAAGACAGACTTCCAAGAAGCATGGAAAGATCCCTTCTTCATACAGGATTTATCAGAAAAAATGGCTGATATTACCAAGATCAAAACACTGGGGAATTCTGTTTCTCTGGATACAGCCAGGTTCCAGAGAATAAAACCAGAAAGTGAGACTTATTCACCATATTCCCAAGTGTATCTATATCCAAACACACAGGATCCAGCAAATTCCAGACTGGCTGCACTACTTACTGAGCTGATTAAGCCATGTTCTGTGGATGCAGTTAAGCATCACTGGTGAGGTTTGCAGACAGGAATTAGAACTTTATGTGCACCAGCTGAGGTGATCCAAATACCTTCAAACTACCTTTAGCAGCAGATCTAATAGAAAGATAAATCATTTTCCTTGGATCACTCAGATTATCCCCTCATTCTTTCACCTTCATAACTCAGAAGCAGAAGTGGATTAATCCTTGACTCATGTCTTATTCACAAGTAGAGAGCAAATGGCAGAAACAAAGAAAATTTCATTGGAAAAATACAGTTTCTATTTACAGGCAAGATCTAAACTAATTTCCAATGTAGACTTTCATAAGCTCCTTTGCTATAAAGATAGGAGTCTTTGTCAGCAACTCTTTTTTCTTCAGTCATTGCACAAGTACAGTAGACCAACAATCTCTTCAAAGGCTCATGCTGAAATTTTGCACTAGAAGCTCAAACATAAGGAATTGGCTTCAGATAAAAAATTCTTGGCTTACTTTCCTGTCTATTTTTACACAGAATTTAAGAGAAAAAGAAAAGTATTCCAAGGAACACAATAAAAATTATATCTGACATGTCTAGAGCTTTTTCCTATCCAGAGAGTTGTCCCCAAAAGAATTAAATTAAAATTAGCTTTAAATGTTTCTTGAGATAATGGATAGGCTTTTCATCCCTGACCATTTTGCCATCATCTAATATCCAGTTTATACTGAAGAATCCTACAAAGAGTTTAAGGAACAAATCATCAGAACCACCCTGAGTTCCGTACCTGTTGTAGCAGACTCAAAGTTAGCAGTTCAGAGCTTTTTTCCCTACCTACAATGACAAACTGGACAGGACCAGGCAGCAACTCTGATTGATGTTTAACCAACACTGATATATTTATAAAGTTGCTTGTACATTTCCTCTACAAGCAGCCATTACTAAAATTGAAAATACAGTGCATAGCTTGTATTTATGAAAATAGGCCTTAGACATTCTTGTTGTAGAGTCACGAAAATTGAGAAGACTGAGAATGTGTCAGAGAACCTCTAGTGACTCTAGCCTATTTCTCTACAGAAGGCTGCTTCACACTTTTTATAGAGTAAAGAAAGCACTATGAGAGAGCTCAATCTCATCTGTTCATGAAAGTGTAAAATACATTCTAGAAGTGTGAGAAAAACCAGTGAGAGAACTGCTGGGATTTTCTCACTGGCTGCCTTTATTTGAATGTCAGCAACTTTAATCTAGATCACTCATTACATAACAGGACCCCATAAATTCAGTGATATATTGGAAAAAGACCTTTTCAACCTGGTTTGTATTGGTCCTCTATTAGTTCTTAAAGCTTGCTAAGACCACTTAGGAATAACTTGCACAAATACATGAGTTTTATCAATAAATACCCCTTTAAAATATCACTTAAGGTCAGAACTAAGACATGAAATGTTCCTTACAATGCACATTTTGTTTGTCTAAGCATATTTGGCAGGTAATCTCACAGTACAGTGAGCTTCCTCCATCAGCTCAGGTTTAATTGCCTCCCAACACACTCTTTTCCTATTAATGCTTTTTGACAAATTCACTGCACATTAACATTCATTACTTGCTCTCTCATGCAAAATGGGCCACTATTTCTCAATCCCAGTAAGTTTTCAAAATGAACTAGTTTCTAGCTCAGACAGGTGCATGTGTTGGCACTGCAACATTTGGGATGCTGCTGAGTACAGTTAGAGGCTTGCCTAGGACAGCCCCAGTCACAGCAGGGTCTCTTCTTTACTGGGGCATCACTTGAGAAAATACTAACTGCTGTTGTTAAATAACAGAGAAAAATGGGGTTTTTTAATAGAGAAAATTATTTTGAGCCATGCAAATGGAACAGAAGAGGCTTTGAGGACTATTACTGAAAAACCCTTCAATTATAGGTTTCAACCAGTAACCTTCCTCTCACTGATCCACTGTGCTATTTCTGCAGTCAGCTTTTCCTTTCTCTTGCTCTTTCTTCAGCTCAGGTGAAACTACTGGAATTAAACATGTTTTCTCCATCCTACCAGGATTCAGTTCCTACTTGATCCTAGACAAGGCTTTCAATCTACCACTCAAGACTTTCTCTCCAGGCAGGCTCCAGCTTCCTAGTCAAGGGGATTATACAAAGCAGATTGGAACTGAGAATGTTCTGCAAGTCCACCCATTTTTGCCCCCAGCCTGGAGTTGATGCCCATTTCTTAAACACAAATAGAATAAGTTACTAATTCACTTTCCTGCACTCCAGTTGAATGTTACAGGCTTCTGTCTATTTACTGGTCAAAAGTCTCTGATATTTAACACAAGATCACTGTGAAGGAAACTTTTAGGAAACTGCAGGAAAGCTTTGTCAGAGAAGGGTAACTGAAGGGAGTTGATTTCTCCTGCATGACGTGATACTGGTTTGGAGTCTGTGAAACTTGAAGATCTCATGAGAAATTGCATAGTCAGTCCTTTAAAGCTATGGAACCTCTTCACATGCAATGTAAAGGACACATGAAAAGCAAAATTATAGTAATGGAATATGTATTTGTGGGGTAGAAAGTTTAGGAACTAGGGTCCTAAACAAGGAAGATAAGTTTGCACTAATTCTAAATTTTTAGCAAAAGCAAAATGTTCTTAAAAATACCTTTCTTAATTTAAACCATAAAATAAAATCTTAACCTAAGTTGCTCCTTCATCACAAGAATTACTGTATCATTAATACTAACTCTTGGACAGTCCTCATTTCACCACATTACTGCAGAAGGCAACCCCTGAGATACCTACAGAGCCTATAGGTAACTTTATGTTCTCTCAACTGCAAATTAAGCTTATTTATACATATGAAAACATGCTCTAAGGTAACAGATGGGAGCTTCTGTAAGAAATATGCACATAAATTTTAGGTTTCATGTGAGCTGTAGATGAAAACAAGCATACTGCCTCAGATTGAAATCTCCCAGCTGTATTGATTTTTCAGAATGGAACATGACTATAAGTTAATCACAGATGCTTTCCTCCCGCAGCAGCAAGCTGCTCTCCCTCCTCTCACGGGAAAAGGTGCACTGAGGAGAAGAACTACAGATGAGCTGGGGAAAGAAAACTACTCTAGGCATGAACTGCAGTGGATCTGACTGAAGCATCAGCTCTGAAGTCCAGGAATTATTTTTTAAAAAGCCAAACAATCTCATCCCTCTTTTTCCTTATCTCGTTCCCTTCATCATATATGTACATATAACTCCCCTATGTGACCTGCCTTGGACAACAGTCCTGTCATGGACAGCAACACTGCTCATCTCTGTTCTCTACCCCACCCCAAAAAAGTCTCGGTCCCAACCACTGGCAGACATTCCTTCATTTCTTCATTGCCCAGTCTCCCGAAATCTTCCCAAAAACTTTGCAATGGGGCTTTCTGCTCCTGCTGCCAGTGCCAGTGTCCAGGGAGGTTCACTGCAGCACACACAGAGCATTTCCTGAGCTGGCTTCTACCTCAGCTGAGGAGAACTGAGGCAGCAGGGCTGCCCCCAGGCAGGCTGACACACACACCAAAACAGCTTGCAGAATAAACCCAATCCAAAACCCCCACAGCTCTTCGAGATGTCTTGTCTCCCACCTTCACAAAGTGAAATGTCATGCCCCCTGCAAGGTTGCCAGGAAGTTTTAAGCAGTGATGGTGCAATGTACAGAATGGATATAATACTGGAGAACCAGGTATGTTTGTCCCAGGTTTGGAAAGATTATGAATAGGAAATCCAGCTTGGACTCATGGTACTTGTGATTTACCCTGACATGAACACATTTGACCTCTTGGGTTTGTTTTCCTATTGTTTGGATCCATGACCTCATCTGGCAAAGCATCCCAGTAACTGAGCATTTAAGGATGCTTCCTCAGTGAGTTAACCCCTTCTGAACAAACCCCCTGCACTCAGGCATCATTCAGGAACCATCTTCCTCTGTCAGTGGGATGTCTGCACACAGCCTGGACCAAGCAGCAAGCTGCAATATTCTGCAGAACAGCCCTCATGATCTTAGGACGAAAGAACATTCATCAGCAGCAAATTCTGAGCAGAAGAATTTGATACAGTCACAACACTCTGCCAAGGAAGATTTACTTCTTTAGTGAGGCACAAGATTGCAACTGCTGAAATTCTGTCTCCTGGGCATTTGAAGTCTATAGCACCTCCACAAACTCAAAGTTTACTCAACTAGAAAAACTAAAAATAAACCCAGATATAAATGATGTGGCAGACTGACATTCATAGATCCTGAAATCCAATGCACATCAATGCTGACCTAGAACAACCAAAGCTGCATCGTCATTTTGCAACTCATAGCTTGCCCTATATAAGAGATGCACTTGACTGGTGCTAAATTCTGAAGAAAAACAGTGGTCATAATTGTCATCATAATTGCAAATCCTTTTTTTCTAATTGCATTCCTCTAAACAGACCAAAATAAAAAACCTATGCAATTCCTTCCAAGGTTATTCTGCACACTCCCACACAAGAGAATTCCTGGGGGTATGGATCTGATGAAGTTATGAATCATAGAGTTTTAGAAACAACCAGGAGACCCTCAAGATTTGGTACAAACAGATCAACAAGAGTTTCCCTTGTAACTGCACCGTGACAGAGACTGAGTTCCTTCCCCAACACACACCCCAGGGCTGCTACCATTGGGACTCCAACATGAAAAACTGGTGCCTGTGCCCGGTACCAGTACAGGTCCACACCTGAAGACTTCCATTCTGGTCTTATTTAAGCTCATGGATGAGACCCACATACTGGATCAGCTGCACAGAACCAACATCCCATGGTTCTGAAGCATCCTGAGCAGCTACAGCTGTAGTAGGAATAACTTCATGGAGACAGACTCATTCAGATGTTCCTGCTGGAGAGTACTTCAGTTTTTCCACAAGACAAGCAGTTCTGACAGTCCCTGAAGTCTGCAGCTGGAAGCCTCACGCAGGCAGCAAATGATGTTGCAGCAGAGCAATGATGGCTACTAAGTCATCATCTTTAGAAGCAGGAGCACAGGCACAGCACTCCTCTGACACGTTCACACACCTCATGCAGTCTGCAAAAAAATTAACTCTAAATTGGGTCCTCAGTGTAACAAACCAGGGGATTCATTTTGTTCACCTTCAGCACAGAAAAGGATGCAAAGCATCCCCTTGCAAAGGGAAATCTTTTGCACCAAAAATTCATCTCTTGAAAAATATTGAAGCCAAGTCCCAGATTTCCATTTCTGTAGGAAGTTTTCTGGTTAGCATCACCCCTACCAACAGTCATCCTTAAACATTTCAAGCTGACGTGAAATGCTATTACACATCTTCCTGAATATTCAGAAGATCAGATAATCAGAATTTCTCATCTCAGAGGGGTCATTAGGAAGTGTAGGTCTCATTTCTAAATTGTAACTTCCAACCACTACAGATCATTCTAGCAAATATACCCAACTATTATGTTTATCCCACAGCTTAAGTCATCTCCCAAATGACTACTGGAGCCTCCAGTTTCACTTGTTATCTCTTCAGTGGTGCAGTTATGCATGAACATTAATTATAGCATAAAGGAAACCAAAGTTATTAAAAAATCAAATAAATGGGATTTATTCCTGAAAAAATAGCTTATATGAGGTAAGGTATTAAGTGTAATGTAACATCCATTTTCAATTTTAACGCTCCTCTTTTAAAATAAACCTATGATTGATCCATAATGTTTAGCTATTCGTGAAGTTCTTCTTCCACACCCTCAATTTCTATTTCAATTTTTTAAGTATAGAGGATGCATGTTAAACATGAAACAGGAAAGATGCTTTTTAAATCAAAAGTACTTCATCTGAAGTAAAGCAGAAGTTACTTTTTCCAGAAATCCACTCTCTACACTTGAAGAAAAACATCAGCACATCTTGATACACTGTCCAAAACCTTGAACATCTGAAAAGGAACTCACATATATCATAAAAAACAGCCTTGACTGCACATAACCTCTTTGCTTTATACCAGCATTTAACCAAATCTGTAAATAGAAAACAGTGGAGAAAGCAGGCTGGATAGCACACAACACAGATGGAAAAATTTATAGTGTGGACTAGTGGAAAGAAAAAATAAAATTACTTTTACCTAAGTCCTTAACTCATATTAAAAATTAAACCCTACACCTGCCACAGAGCAGCCTCACTAAGTCTGGCTAATCTTCAGGGTGGCTGCATATGGCAAAAGGAATATTCATTTACATATCTTAACACACAAAAAAAATAAACAGCCTAGAGAAATTGTCCCATATACCACAGACACATTGCTCCAAAATGGGTTTCTGAAATTGAAAAAGAAAATTTTAAACTATTAAGAAATAAGAACCAGGAAAAGCTACAACCAAAAGTTTTCCTTTCCTGATGCTTGCGTGCCTTCCCTCTACTCCCCGTTATGTAAAACGCTTGAATACAGCACGCTTAAAGCAATCTCGCCCAGTAATCTCCAGCAGAGAGCTAAAGGATGCAGGAGCTTTTTTACAAAATCTGTCTTCAAGCCATCAGCTAAATATTCCACAGTCCACGGGTAACTGCCTGGAATGAAACAGCATGTTCTACTCTGGATTTGGGACCTTGCAGCTTTAACCAATTATTTATATAGTCATGAAGATCAGCTTGAATTTCAGAGATGTTGCTGCAGGAGATCTCCACCAGCAAGAGCTGCCACTGGAGCTCCTGGGAAGAGGGAGCAGGAGGGTAGAATGAAGGGAGTCAACTGGAGGAGACCCCCTTGCCCAAATTACCTCTCCAAGTGCCCTATGGTGTAACTGGGAGGTAGGGCACTACCAGAACCTGCAGCAAAACTCAGCACTGGAGGCCAAGACGAAGGTGGACTCCAACCGCAAGGGAATAATATTGGAATTTTCCCCACTTTGATGCGCCTTGGCAGAGGAATCCGGTGCAGTAGAGAGCCCTGAGGCTCTCCATTTTGCAGGGAAAATGAAAACATTTCTAATGCTGCAACAAGAAATGCAGAAGTATTTTAAGGAAAGTCACTGTAACACAAAAAGAAGAAAATAATAATCCAACACTTTCATGCCCTGTTCTATATATCCTATCTAAAAAGCCAACTCCCATATACAAAATAAGAGAAGGATGGACTTTCATATTATGTTTTACAAGTTTAATTAGGAATATAATAATCATCACCTTTTTTTTGTTACATATTTTAAATAATTAAGCAACGAAAGTTCCAGATACCCATCCGCAGTATAAAGCAGCAGCTTGTGCCCCCAAGGCAAGCTCCATGTACACCAGCCCTGCCTGTGTTCTCTGATAAAAGAAGGCAATCACTCTGAAGGAACTGTCACCATTAATGTCACTGTAACTAGTGCTTTTGACATCTCACCAACTTGAATTGCCAGAAATAAAAGTTTGAGAAAGCAAATTTCACTCTGCTTGCAGAAGAACACTTTATTATGAAACCTTTGAAACCAATTTCCACTGGCCAGGTGCTGTAATGTCCCTGGTCACATTTTTTGAAGGAAGCATCAAGTACCTGTTTGTGTGTCATTGGTTACATTCCCTGCAGTGAGCTGTGGAGGTGCAAGTGACAATTGTCCACTTATACAAAGTAAATGAATCATCATGTCACCGTGCTCCTGGGCAACCAGAGCCAAATGGAGTTTCAAACTGCCTTCTAAAACTTATTTTTAATAAATTCCATTCTAGAATTCTTCCCAAAATTTAGCCACATCTCAGGTGCCTTCCCTTGACATGTACCTTGCTACAAACTGTGAACACTGAAATACCTGAAGTTGTGTCTCATCTCACAGACTGTAACACATCTAGTTTGCAAGCACCTTGCCTGTCAGCGTGCAAGCTGTAAATTCAAAAACCTTGGAACAAGCATCAAGTATCACCTGTGCTGGCTGGCTTGGAACCTGTTGTCCAGGAGGTACCAAGGCTGGGGAGTAGATTCTCACCCTCTATTTATACTTCGACTGACAGTCATGCCTAGAGGGAATCCTTTCCACTAAACCTAATTGTTTTACTGAAATGCTGCCAGACACCTCCATTACACCCCTGATGTGCCAGGAGGAATTATAGCTTTTATTTGCACTTTCCTGAAAATAGCTCAGTAGTGCATGCCAAGATGGGGATCCTGACATTATTCACAATTTGGAAGAGGCAAGCTATGAGTTAGCTTGAAACAAAGTACTGTTCTGCTTTCTTATAAGAAAGAAAGTATTCTAAATTCCATGTGAGGGACAGTTAACTGCAAGCTACCACTTCAAGGGTATCCCAGACAAGAAAAATCTTTTGTAAAGACCTAAATTTCCTGCCACAAGCACACAAACAGGAGTGATATCAGTTGAGATCATTGTTTAAGAACTTCTTTGGTAAGCAGTTGTTGATTGTTCTTTTATGCAGACATTCTCTATTTTCACCTTTTAGCATGACCAGAAGAAAATATCCTTAAAAGGGAAGTGTTGCTTAGGCTGCAGTGCACCAGACAACAAATCCATTAAATATGGGATTTCATAGCATGAACTATATAAAATACATTTCTCTTAGCAATTATAACACCATTCATGTGATAATCAGAAAATGCACTTATGCATAAAATAAATGTCACTGTTTTTGCCCCCTTTACAACAATACCTCACAAATCCATTTTTTCCCCCAAATATTTTCCCGTAGTCTCACCAATGCAGCAAGTTTAAGAAATAATACAGCCAATAAAAAGAGGCAACAAGATACATTTTTCTGAGCTAAAACTAACTCATTCAATAGCACACTACTTGCAGGACTTACTTTGCACACTGGCACACAGCAGAAATTCTCAGTTTTGTCTTTCTTCTACAGACACACTCTGTTATTATTCCCAGATGGAACAAAAATTTTCTCTCCTTGAAAGGCATGGCCAGCACACAAACTGCTCTGTTTGCTTTTCAATTTTACACACATCCACTGCTACATCAGCCAACTTCAGCTTGTTAAGCCTCCTTCCTAGGCTGTTTGCCTTGTTTCAGATTTCAAAGCACAGTGATCTTTCCTCACACTGGGTTTTGCCCAGTGGTTGTCCTGTGCTCTGCTCACTCTTCTCAAACTAAAGAACAGAACGAGGTCCAGGGATGTGATTGCTGTTGCACTGCTTTGGACTGTGTACCACCATGCAAAATGTTCTGATTAATGTTACTTTCTGTGATACAAGATGTTGTAACTTCCCCTAAACAATTTGGTAAACTGGTATTATACAAGGATAATAAATGGAGAACTGGAATGAGATTTATTTCTAGTCTTTTGTAGGCCAGTGGCCCAGAGATGAATACTCTTACAAACATAAATGGAATAAAATCTTTAAAAAGAAAAGCATCATTCAAGATTCCGGGTAATTTCTGCTTTACTGAATGACATGCACAGTTACAATTTAGCTTGCAGTGGATTAATGCAACATCCAGAGTTCTTCCACAGAGGAGCATGCAAGCACTTGCTAAACCTTGCACCCATACTGGTATCACTTCAATATGTTTCAGCATATACCTGAGCTCAACTGATCTACGCTAGTAAAGTGTATCTCTGCAGAGAAAATGAGTTTTTTTGGGTTTCTTCTCAATGCACAATCAAGTGTGTACATGATGAATTAAGCTAAGGAGAAAAACACTCGCTGGTTTATTGTTTTGTTTTTCCCAGTAATCAAAGGTACATTATCCACAACGAAAGGCCAATAAATGTTAGAGAAGAATTTTATTACCCACTCATTATTTTACAGGTACTTGTTGCCATACTGATAATTCAGACCTGAAAAATCAGGTTACTTGAACAGCCAGTGGATTAAAAGTCTACTGGGAATAGTAGGTAACAAAATTAATATTCAAGCCCAGTATCCTATTAGGGCATTTGTTCTCATTTGGGATTTCCAACTTATTTACCTAATAAGACTTTTTGCAGGGGAAGACAGCTCACAGTTCATCACTTCAAACTTCATCAAGGCAGTTCCCAAAGAGAATGAGATCAGTGGGATTTTAATCAACAAGGCAACATGCCAGAGGAAAGTACAGATTTTCATATACCTGGTAGGGAAAATGACAGACTAGTCACTGGACTGGGTAAAAATGAGAAAAGTTACTAAGTGCCAGAATGGGAATGTGTTGGGCCATTTATTCTTTTCTTCTCATCCCCTGAAAAGACTAAAATCATGTAATTTACAGAAACTATTTTTCTGACAGCCTGAGTAATAGCATCCTCTGCTCCATTTTGTCATAACTCTTTAGCTAGTCTCTCCTTCCAAATCTGTTTACCTGCTAATGTCTGCTGTTTCAACCCTAAAATATTATCAGTATACACAAAAAACTGTCTGAGCAGAGAGTACATGGAATAAGGTAACACTGCAGCACAGTTCAACCGTCCGTGTCTGAAATAATGATAAAATAAAAACTGTTGTAATTTCCAAACCACAGATAAAGTTTGGGAAAGCAGATTTACCATCCCCTGGACAAAGTCCCAACCTGAACTTTAGACCTCCTGGTACCTGGGGAGTGAAGGAACCTGCCCCATATAACCCTTCTCTCAGAGTCACCTGCAACCTTTTGAATTCCCCCATCACAGAAATGCCTCAATATCACCAGTACCACTTTTTGAGTAAATTTATCACTTACAGGCTCATTGATTACCTCTTAAAGAGAAGAGCAGAAAATAAATACTTCAATAGAAGATGACACCAAAGAAAGCAATTGACATACAATTGTTCGTATGTGAGCAAGAGCTACTTACACACTTATAACTGTCTTGTATTGTACTTAAGTCTTTTAAGGACTACAAATTTTCCTGCATATCCCTTCAGACAGTTACTGATAAACTTACAGGCTAACATGAGAACAGCCAACTTTGAAAATCAGAGTCTGAGTCTGAGATTGTGTTTAACTTGGACTAAAATTAGCAATTATTAATTTTTTACAAAAGCACCATTGAACAGAAGAGATCAGACTGCTCATTTGCAGATTTGCTAGATGTTTCTTAATGTTTTGCTCTCTTTGCAACATGTTGACCTTCACTTTGGAAAAAACACGGGGCAAATTCTGCAAGTTTTCTGTCCAAAATAGCAGACAAAGCACAGCTGCCATTCCAAGGCATTTCCAACGAAACTGAGGCAGGAGGCCAACTCTCACTTTTAAAGCAGAGGCACACCATAGGCAACTCATCTGGCCCTGAGGGCTTCTGTGTGCCAGTCAGACTAGATCAGATGCAGCAAAAGAGCAAAGAAATGGAAGAGACAACTTCAACTCAGAATACTTTTCCAAAGCTCTCCCAGAAAAGTAGGTCTAGAACAGAAAAGAGTGGCAGCACAGGGGAGGGATCAGGGGAATCAAGACACAACTGACTTTGTCAAACAAAATGAAAGTACAGGGTGGTCCTGTCAAAATCAAAAATTGAAACCTCAGTCAGTAAAAGAAACAAGAGGAGAACAAATCCAAACTTGGCTTTGTTGGTGGAAATGGAAGCAGTTCCAGAAGTTTTGGCTGTGCTAGCAACACAACTTTGTTTCATGGCTGTGTGGGGTCTCATCAGTAAACTAGTAACAACAGAAACACTGAGGGATAACACCTTAGCTAACCCTGAGGTTAAGGCATGTGCTTCAAAAAGAAACTGGTGCCTGGCAAGGGACTCACAAAGATGCACTAACTTTTTCCAGCACCTGCTGGTTTAATGCCTTCTTGTTTAAGGACATAAGTACAAGAAACAGATGTATCCTGCTTACATCAGTCCCACTGAAAAAAAAAAAAAAAAAAAAAAAAAAAAAAAAAAAAAAAAAAAAAAAAAAAAACACTCAAAACAGTAAAATGACGTATGCTATTCCAAGTTCTTTCCTCTGTTCTCCCAAAAGCACAGCTAGGAGGGCCTTAAACTTTTTGAAGCACTTTTTTTTTTTCTTATCCGCATTGGCCTTTTTTTTCTACATGGTAACATATTTTCATTAACAAGCATTTTTTAACAAAGTAATTGGCCTCTGAAGATCCCTGAAAATGAAACAGCTGTAAGAGCTAAAGAGATTAGAATTCCAGTATTAATGAAGTCTGGAAAAAGTGTGAATTGCTTCAGGGAAGGAACAGGCTTGGTCATTTTGAAACAGAATTTTATCCAATTTGCTGTTCAAGCTTTTTTGGAGGAAAAAAATACAAACAGTTCTAACCATGTGCTGTAGACCATATGTAGCACTCATTAACACATCATTTTAACCTTCCTCTCCAGCCACAGCAAATCATCAGAAAGAAGATTTTGCCCACTTCATTAAAGTGTTTTAGGAAGAATATTCCATTCTTGAAAGGACATAGTTTTAATTCTTTAAGCATAGCCACAGAAAATGGCAAGAAAATAATGCAGCATGACTAAAGTTTTCCAATCTTCCTTTCCTAATGTTCTGCTATATATCATCACCTGAGAGCTCATCTCAGGTACTGAGAATCCATCCTTCCACAGCTTGAATCTGCACAATAATTATAGATTCTGAAAAGCAGTGCCTTCTGTAGCATTTTTAAAGAGCTCTTCAATATTAAAATCAAATTCTCAGTGACAGTGACACTCATTTCCAGTTGCTCAACAAGACCAGATAAAGTGTGTTGTCTCTGAAGAAGCCCTCAAAGCTGAAGACTCAAGCTCTGTGAACAGCACCCGAGATCATCCTTTCCTCAGGACAGTACTGAAAAGAAAATATCACACTTATAGAGCAATTTCCATTCCCGTGACCAGATTACTTCCAATAATCACGTTATCATCACCTTGTTTTATTCACTACATATGTATTAGCCCATGGCACACTCCCCTGCATGTCATGGCAATCACTAGGAACCCTTTCTCCACAGCAAAAGAAAGAATTTTAAAAAGATTTTAGTCCTTGAAACAAAGTTTTAAATGAGAGCCTGAATATTTACCGATATTTTTCAGTATCAAAAAGTTGGTTGGTCTAGAACACCTGATTATTTACAGACAGAAATACCACCACACAATGGCAACAAACATCCAGCACAGCCATTAAAAACCTGTAATGATTTGGGTGTCCAGCTGCAACTGCAACCCAGACTGCCCACCAATTTAGGTCCTGTAAAGCACTGCACAGCATGTCTGACATGCAGACATCATCACTTCCAGCTTAGGCCAGACCACAGAACACACAAGGGTTCTGTTATGGATGCTGCAACCTTCCAACCATGTAGCTCCAGGGCTGGTAACGGGTTCTGTTTTTCCCTAACAGACCAGGATGACAAGCAGCAAACAGCATCGTTTTTCCAAGTGGAGAGTACATCTTCATCACATCTCTCTTGAGAATTCTGTTGCTGCCTGAGGCACAAAAGAACAAAATACAAAAAGGCAGAAATACCCAAAGAAAAGTCAAGTTCTCCTGCTTCACATAAAAAGGTAAAGAGATACTTTTAATTTCTGGGGAAATGTTATGTTCTTTTCTAGGAGATCAGGCTTTAAAAATTTTTAGAGCATAATTTGCCATATTCCAACCGGAATCCCAAGGCCAGTCTCTTTCCAAGGCTGATGAGCACAGTCCTTGACTGTCTGATAAGGATTACATCAGGATCCTACTCCTCCCACTTCACCTTTACAAAATCTAACATTTATATAAGCCTGACTGGACTTGTAGGCAGAGTTATTATAGTGTTGCATGGTTTTCTCAATCTCAAGCTTTCTGTAAATGTAAAGAAGAATGTAGAATTACAAAGAACAAGCTGAAGGAACATGCTTATCCTTCTTCATTGAAGAGTTTCCATCATAACACCAGCCAGCCTCTTGCTATTTTTGAGCTTCTTCATTTTCCATCTAAATAGCATTCACCACTTTCAATTTCCCACCTAAGTTTCAGCTGACTCATTTTATGTTGTTTAATCAGTTTTTCTTCTTCCTGCATCTAGCCACTATATCCTGCTCCCAGGCTCATTTTTACTAGATTAAACAAAACCAACTCGCCTCATCTCCTGGAGGTGAGACTTTCATTCCATGGTCACTGAAGTAACTAAATTCTAAGCTCATTACAGGATCAGGGATTTTTAGAAGGTGGGAGACTAATTGCAGACTGTATTCCAGAAATTTCTCTATTTTCTGCATAGTGAAATCCTCTCTATTTCTAACAGTTGCACTGATAGAAATGAAATACAGGAACATCCTTCCAGCTTCTGGCCCAAAAACTTTTGATGCATTCAGCCAGTCCTCAACAAGATTAATGCCTGTTAATGCCATTCCTGTTTTATCCAATTATTTTTTCCTAAAATATGTACTTCTACAGCCTCAAAGATGATAATTTTTAATGTATATATTAATAGTTCAAATTAAAAAATTAATCTAGATTATACAAAACTACAAATTGTGGTCCTGTAAATAGGCAAAGCATGTTTATGCTGTATTTTTAAGCAAAATACAATGCAATCCAGTGAATTCACCATACTTCTTTAAGCTGTAGTCTTAACCTCAGAAAATTTCCCACCCTGGTCAGCAGACATAACTAATCAAAAACTAGAATAACAAGCCACAGTGAGCAGCACAGATTTTAATCCTATCCACCCAGTCATGAAGCAAACTGCTAAAATCTGGGTTAATCCTTCCAATCCTTAGTCAGAAATGAAAGTCTGTGCAATTGAAATAGTATGCCAGAATTAGATTTGCTTGTGCTAAGGATTTGATTAAGCCAAAAATTAAGATCTGAAATACCTTCAGTTAAAACCAAAGTAGTGCATTTCCACAGACAGATATTATAATCCAGAAGAGTCATCATACTGAGACCAAACTCATAACTCTTCTCTCCACAGGAAATTAATTTGGGACAAATCCCAGACACACTGATTTTCAGATAGTTTTGTCAAAAAAAAAAAAAAAAAAAAAAAAAAGGAGGGGGGGGGGGATAAAAAGAAAAAAATCAGCCTTTCTCCAAAGTGATGACAATAACCACTGGATTGGAATGTCATGAATAAGGAACAGTCACTTGTGAGGAAGTCCACAGAAATAAAGACAATTACTTATATCGGCCTTAATATGAAGCAGATTCTTACCAACACTGGCAATTTCAACTTTGTTACTGCACTCAAAAACATTGCATATCCATTAGATATAAAATATGCATCCCATATCTATCTTCCTGTATTGGACAGGGGACTGACTTTATTTTCAGCAAACTGAGAGATTACACATGTCAACACAGGAAATTTTAAAAATTAAGAAGGGAGGTTACCAGTCTCCCAGGAGTCATTTCACTTGAAGCCTCTTCATCATTTGATTAAAGTCTGCACAAATCTAAAATATTACAAATAGTCTGCATTTGCTGCTGCTGCAAGTCTTCAGACTTGTCTGTAGACAATTTACGTCAAGGCTGAATTTCATGGTTGTTTTCTTGTTGGAGTTACATATGAGATCACTTCAAGCCCCAGAACACCAGTGATCCCCTTGAGCCTACAAATGCCATGTCCGTGCACTTGTGTAACACATCACACTGTGCAGTCACCACGGGAGGCAAAAGCAAAGTGGCAGCAAAACTCTCAGTTACAAATATTTAAGATCTATGGTAACAAAATAATAGAGGGAAATATTCAGTTGTTTTCTCCATGTCAAGATAGCCAGAGGTTTGAAGCAGTTGCATAAGCATATTTCTGTAATCTTTGTTGCTCCAAAGCTGGAAGCTTTTACTCAGGCAAGGCTCTTTGAAGTTACTTTGGGAACTGGCTCTCTGCAGATGGAAAAAACAAATGATTAAACCAGCTCAATAGGGAGCCAAGCTTACTGTACATACTTGATTTAAAAAGAAACTAAGGGAAGGAGATTTTTTTTTTTAATACAAACTAGAATGCTTGTTAAGAAGGAAAATATTCCACCATCTGAGCTGAATTAGAAAAGCTGTTTTAATTCCAAAATTTTTAACTGGGTGGAATATGCAAATGAAACCTCAAAATGACCCAGTAAGACAGAAACCTAACTATCAAAATGAAGTTTAAATAAGTGATCAGGTTTAACTCAAATAAAACCAACTAGCTTGTCAACAGGGTATTCCACTAGCAATCCAGTAAATCACGAGAGAGAACACCCCAAGTGGAGCCCTTAACAAACCAAATCATTCCTTTAACTAGAGATAGCTCTTCTAAGCAGAAAATGCTTTAAGTCTATTGTGTGCCTGGCCTTTCCATCTCAGCTATTACAAGACTATGTCTATATCTTTATGGCTGTTACATAAAGAACATATTAAGCCCCTCATTAGAAAGGAAAAAAACCCCTTCATTATCTCTTTACATAGCAGCATTCAAATCATCAAGAAAAGCAATTAAATAAGCATTAAAGGACTAATTATTTAAAGCATTTGCTTACTTTGCACTTGCTCTACGTCCTTTATTTTCCAATGAAATCAATCACATCAAAGTCAGGATCCCACAAGCAGGATTTTTGCTTTCCATGTGGACTTGTATATGACCTGTACGTTATCTTTTCCTAGTGGCAGTTTGCTCCTCAGCTTTTAAAAATTACTTTGCTGACCTAGAGAGCTTTTTGTCTGCATAGGTTATTTAAAACTAAGGTTTTGCATGCCTATAACCTACTCTATACAGTTAAGAAATGCAGTAGAGTGTGGGAAATGAGCAAAGTTCATTCTTATTTTAGCTTATGTTTTCCACTACTTTCAGGCAGCGTCCACTGAGGGCTCCACTGGAGCTTAACAAATCAATAGGACCTACCCTGGAATAAGGATTGCTGAGGTGGACTGTTACATTTTATTATTGCCTGAAATGTCTCCCTATTTTAAGATCTTTGCCTCATACTGTAAAAAAGGTAAATCAAAAACCAGCTTCTCTTAAGCCAGGAGTCATTCCATACAAGGAAGCAACCAGAAAGAATAACTTAAAACAATTTTAAGAAGCACACTAAAGATTGGTAAGGCTTTCAATGACACACATACTGCAGGTGACAGCTGGGCCCACATAAACTTCTAGCACATTAATTTAAATTTTTATTCAGAGATCATGTGATGAGTTTTTATGAGAAATTGGGAATCTGAAAATATCTGTAGTGAGAAGATACTGGGAAATGGTTCAGGATATTATAACATAATTTTTCTTTTATTATCTATTTAATCATTTTCTCACTGATCATTGGACATATTTCAGTTACTCTTGTAGTATAAAACAGTGATGGATAGTAAAGAACAACAGGAATGCAAGAGATTGCAAGCCTGAAGCCTGAGAAAAGTTAGAAAAAGTGTGACATCACTTTTGCAATTGTTGAAGTCGGCAAAAATGACAGGATATCTGGAAATGGCTACGAATATTTTTGTCCTTACCTAAGCCAAGGTGTGGAGGGGATCAAGTAACTTGTATTTTCCCCTCCACAAGTGAGCTCACCCCACAAAGAGTCACGGCTGTCCTTGTCCGGCTCCTCTCTGTGCTCGGCTCTCTGCAGACACTGCTCATTTTCAACCTCATGATCCAACCAGTCACTTAGACAGCATCAGGATTGGTGTCACTCAGGATCCAGAACTTTGTTCAGTGCACATAATAACAATTTAGGTACTAAGTGCCAGTGAACCTGAGTCTCAGAACAGTATTTTTAAAGTAACAGCACAACACATTCACATACAGGGTAGACTGCAAAATTAGCAATCAGCTAACACAGGGGGAAGAAATTTTCTTTCATATTTTTTCCTGTCAGTCTGTCCTCTCTGCAAGTATTCTGATGGCCCTAATGGGAGATGCAAAACTCATAACTGAATTAAGTTATAAAAGAAAATTTTGAATATATTTTGAGACTCCAGTTCCTAAAAAATACAAGGTAGCAGGCACTCCCACAAAGTACCTGAACAGAGTAAACATAGGTGCATAGAAAAGAGTACTTATATTACTACAAATCAGAGAATTAGTGAAAACTCTTTCAATTTTTATAGAAATGAATGCTTACACAGAGCAGCATCAATAGCCAGCCAAGTGCAAAGGGGAGATTTTACTTCAGGAAAGCCTATAATACACGCCCTGTCTCAGAGGTTATACTAAAGGAAAAAAAACAAGAGCAGTAGGGAAATTTTAAATTAAAATGGATACAAGTAGACACTCCAGTACATCAATTTCCAGATGGTTAACTACAGCCCAGGCTCCCCACATTGCTACAGGAAAAGCAAGCAGCTCTCTGTGCAAGTATGTAAAACAGTCAATGAATGCAGAAGGAATGACTTAGGACAGAAAAGGATTGCCCAAAATCCCAAAGTCAGGAACCCTGAAGAGATAGAGATGGAAACTGTTCAGAATTTTTAATAATTCTGGCTTTCTCATACTGTTTTCTTCACAAAATGTCACATCTATTAGTAATTTTTACTTCTGTTTTATCACCACCTCAGTTCCCCACCAACACTGTCCCAGCTCACCTGGATCTGTTTATACTCCTTTCCTCTATTTCCTGCTTATTAAATAGGAATAAGTTTGGCTTAAATTAATAGTTTTTACTTTGTTCTTGGGACCCTTTAGAATTTTTATTTGCTTCAATTAAGATGATTTTAGCAACTGTCTTCTGTGCTCCGTGCACACTGAAAGAGTCCCAATTTTAGGAAAGAGTATTCCTAAAATTCAGGGAAACAGAATTTTAAGCAGAGAGGTGTATTCCTTCCTACCCACCTTTGCTTCTGCTAGAAGTGAATGAAGGCAATAAATGGGGGAAAAAACCCATCCTAACTACCATGAGAGTCAAGTATAAAGTGGAATAGCAAATGAATGGGGTGCAGCTGAAGGTTCCATCAGAGGACGGTTTTCGAAAGAAGCTCTTGGGTGAGAGAGGTTGGCAGACAATGGAGTGGGTAAGGAAAATCCAGTCTAAGAATGGGTGAAGAAAGCAAATATTTTAACAACTTCTGTACCAGTTTGCTATTACACAATGAAGGGACAGAGCTTAAAGTTTCACATGCTAAGCAGCTGAGCCATCCACATCTTTCTCTGGAAGCCCAATTCCACAAAAGGAAACGTCAACCTTTTTGCAGATAACACTAGTTAAATGCAGATAAAGGAGCAAGGAGATGATGGCAAACAGATCAAAACAAAATAAAGGACAGGATTAGTTTGTTTCCTACAAAAATACTGTAACTGCTGAAAATAAACCAGACCACCCTAAATGGTACTTGACTAGAATACAGACACTTCTCATAATTCTTGCATCTGTTTTCTTATGTTGAATTCACAAGCCTTATCTCATCCCAATTAGGTACTTCATATAGCTCTGATGCCTATGCCAACACAATTTACTCAGAACTCTTAATTAGCCTCACACACAAAAAATAACATGCAATTTGTCTGCTAATTATATGTTTCTGTAACTCCTAAAAGCAACTTGTTACTTAGAACAGATTACCTTAATTCTATTTCCTGTCATACCTAACTCTCTTGCAAATTTTGTGGAGCTGAAAGGTGGCTATAAAATCCCTGCCCTTTCTTCTTTCTCAGTGGTTCTACATACACAGTATGTTTCCACGAGACACAAAATCAATGCAGTGAAAACAAAGCAGTCCTATTGCTAATTTAGTCACGTGGAAAGGCAAACTGCTCAGCACAAATAGACAAAACTTTCCATCAATAAAGTTCCAGAAATCTTGAACCAAAAGTTAGGACACTAAAAACAAACTGCCACTGTCAAGAAAAGGAAAAAAAAAAAAAAGAGAAAAAGAAAAAAAGATAAGCAGCTTTCCACCCGGCAATCCTTTGAATGAAACATGTTTATAGAAATATCTTGCTGCAATATGCACAAAAGGCAGGTTATAAATAGTCACAAACACTGAGCAGAGGCCATGGAGCAAGAGCAGCACTGGTGCTCTCAGTCATGCTGCAGCAAGGAACTTGTGACAAGGAAATGGTTCAGCCTATCTTCATTAAAAGTCTAGAAGGAAATTACTTTCCCAAACCTATGATGGAGACAGGAAGCCCAAAACACTGACTGAGGAGTCATCTGGTAATGAAGCACCTCTCTAAGAGAGCTTACTCAAAACCCAAATCAAGGGATGCACAAAGTTGAGAGATACATGGTCTGGAAAAAAATCTGCTTTATTCAAGCTACTCCAAAATGGCTGTATGTGATCCTACTGGGAAATTACACTACTGTGAGCCAATGCAGCATACCAAAGCACCGCTACCTGTAGGCTCCATCCCAAGGAGTAGGTAAATCAGTGTACTTGAAAAACATTAAAAGCATGAAGATGGCCACCTGTTTTTGTCTCTCCCTTCCTTCTCCACCTTCAGCAAGGGAATCCAGGAGAAAGCAGGGAAAAGAACCTGCAGGTATACCAAAAAAAACAGACCTCCATTTCTTAGGTCTGATCATGCCCAAATATGAAACAAAAAGAAATGGAGATAGTTTTGGAGCTGTATGCAGAATATTGCAGTGTTTTAGTCAAATCTCACCCAGACCCCTCAGTGTGTTACAGCCAGAAGGCTGTGTACCTCTGCTTTGAATTTGCCCCATCCAAAAACATGCTCATCTTGCTAAGCAACAATGTACAACCAAATGGAGTTACTGCCATGCTCTAGGAGTTTATGACCAGTCTGACCTCAGATATGCTGCTGGATTTCCTAACTTTAGTTCAATCTCTGTAGCTGTCGAAGAGGAGAAAGAAAAATGGATTACACAAACCGTCTACATATGTACATTTATGAATGATTTCTTTAATCCACAAGTGAAGCTGAAAGAATCTGTATGCAAATAAAACCTTAGTCACAAATTTGGACTAGAAACTGTTCCTTTTTCAAGAGGTTTAAATCATTCACAAAGGTTGATGAGGGAACCCCATTTACCCCCCAGCCCAGGAGCCCTCATGGCTGAGTCCCAGAGAGGACAGACCTTTCTCCAGAGAAATTTTGCTCTTCCCCAAATAAAAGAACTTGTACACCTGGAAACTCCTCCTCCCTCCAAATACTGAGGCTTTTTGATCACTTAAACTTCATGAGGATGGAATGTACAGGGAAAACTGCTGTAGGGAAAGGAGACAATATTAACTGTGTATCATAAACTTACAGCTGCTGGGCAGCAACCAACCTCCATCAGCAACCTGGAATATCACATCTGCATAGCAGCAAAACTCATTTTCCTGTTGGTTGTTCAGCTTTTATACTACATTTCTTCTGCACACTTCAATTCCTCTCCAAAACATTCCCCCTTCTAACTAACCAATCTTATTTCCAGTTCTGGTTTCACAGTGCTTGCAAGTTTCACCTTTTCCCTGATCCAGAATATCAACTCTCAGGACAGAGAAAGATGCATCCCGAATTTACCAAAGGGCACAGAACACTTTCCTAGGAGGAGTGGGAGAGCAGAGCATAACCCATGAGCAGCACTGTCTCCCCAGGGCTGTGAGAGCCCAGCTGGGTGTCCCCCTTGAGAAGCCAGAGGGGCCAGGGCTGGGCAGTGAACGCAGTGCAGAACGGGAGCACTGCACTCAGAGAATTAAACCATGTGCCGTTTTACAAACTGTGCCTCCAGCTTATGCACCTCAATTGCAAGCACAGGGGTTTTCTCCTAAGGACATTAAGTCTAAATCTAATATAAATAGCCAATGATGCTGCTGCAGCTTTATGTATTTATTTCAGTGAAGTACAGAAGAAAATATCTCAAGGATTTAAACAAACAATATGGTGACAGATGGTGTGGAGACAATCCAGGCTGGGCTCCCTCAGTAAAATCCACACAACTTCATAGCTCCAGGGAAGAGTAGAGTCAGAGGAGGAAGGAGGAGGGAAGAGGGGAAGAGAAAGAGTACACACAAACCAGATGACCACAGATTTGTAAAAAAATAAAAGCTATACCCTGCAAAGTTTTTCTGTGCATCTATATAAAGCCCTTTGTACCATCACCATGTAGGCAGATCTATCCCAGAGTCTCCCAAGCAAGATCAAAAAAAAATTATAAAGAAATTCTTCAAATTAAATTGTTAGTTCAAATAAGTGACAAAACACATTAATAAACTGTCTATTCAAATAATCTAACCATCCTCAAAAATAATTAATAGATGAAACACAAAAAATGTGTTTGACATTATATCAGACTTTCTGTTCTGTGTACTGCATAATTTTATACTTTCAGGTGCATTCTCTGGATATACTGTAATTGCCAGAAACTTGATATGTATTTTGTAATGGTCTATAATTATTTTATAGCTTAAAAGGAATAATTTTTAATTTTGTATTTGAGAATGTTCTTGGGGAAAAAAAAATCTAAAGATGCCACCAGTAATTTCTGCAAGCAGAAAATCATGCTGAAGGTCTTGTGTCCTACTTTCATAGCCCAGGAGTCTGCTGTGTTGTAATTACCCATAGGCAGGCAATAGTTTTGAGAGATTGCATGGGTGATCTACAACAGGGACTTGCTAGCAGTTTTAAGATGATGTTGCTCAAAACAAAGATACTTAAGGACTTCTATTTTCAAGAACTGTAAGAACAGTCTGAAGAGAAAGAAAACAGTACCTTTGAGATGAAAATATATAGCTTACTGCAAAGGACTAAAGTGAAGCCACACTCCTCTCTCCTAAATGAGAGGTGTGTAGAAACCAACGCTCCACCCTCAGCTCAGCTGCAGCTGTAAATTTAAGCAAACTAAAATATCAGGAACTTACCAACACCTAAACTGCATGAAAAATCAAGCCAACTCAAAAAGACTTCCATTTCCTACAACCTGCTCATTAGTTACCGAAATTCCTAATCTTTTCAAAACTACCTTCCTTCTACTTTGGAAAATTAAACTAAATATCCCTCCCTTGAGCTCCGTAAGAGTGACAGTTCAAGTCTACTCTTGCAGTATTCCAGAAATTCATCCAAATTCTCCTTCCCTGAATTAAGAGGGATAAACTTACGGGGACAAGAGAATGAGGAATAATATAATCACCTCAGAAATTGCTAGGAAAACCCTTTAGAAAAAGGAGTGGGAGAAAGAGAGCATGAAAGCAAAGCTCGCATCACTAATATAATGCTTTTCTGAGTTCCGAGACCCAGCTGAAAGCAGCAAACACTTCCAGCCATACAAGTACAGGAATAGCAGTGTCTAAAGCAGCAGGCTCTATCCCAACCACCTCACCCTCACACAGCACTGAGGAAAAACAAGGGATATTGTAGCCATTCACTTCATTCCCCTCAGCAGGACGAATCTCAGGCACGTTTTTGAACATTTAATACCACTGATTACAGCATGTATGTGCAAAAGGTACTACCACAGATTACACTCTAGGTCTAAAAATCTTATGGATGTGCAAGACTTTCTTAAAAGTACATATAGATTGGCTTTTATGGATATGGACAAGTAAACACAGATTTGCAAGGAGGTCAGTGCTACATTTCTATTGCAGCTCAAAATAAAAATTAGAATATCTGAAGGTTATTCTTCCCATAGGGGCCTTTATATAGCTAGAAGGGAAGAAAATCAAATTCAATTGCTTCTTTAAATGAGTCAGAAGCTGGAAATATTGTGTGCAACAGACTATGTAGTAGTGCAAGCCACTATGTCTAGACCTGAAACAGCAGTTACATGAATACTGCTATTTTTGCACTAAAGTATTTATTAACCTATGGTTTAATCTTTCAGTCTTTTACAGTGACAAAGCTAAAGCAAATATCATGCTCAGACACATAGTGCCATACATATCAGCCATCAGAAAAGCTTCTATTATAGAAAATCTTAAATTTACCATTTTCCATAATGAAATACAGAACTGCCTCTACAAGCCAACTAAACAGGATGGACAGAAATTTGCATTTGCATATGGCAGACATAGGAATTTGAGCACATTCCATGTAGTACGACCTCCAGAAAAGATTCTACAATAAAAAACAAATGCAACAACCCCCCTGTCATCCATCAAACAATTTTGAAAGCATTAAGAGTTGAAGCACATTGACACATAGTATAGAAGTTAAGTGTGGCTTTTGAACCCTTTTGGTTCCTTAGAGAATCACTGCACCATGGAGACATTTGGCAAAGAAACTGGAGGCTGTGTGGAGGGACTTCAAGATCGTCAACAAAGTCACGTATAGATAAGGGAGCATAAATGCTCCAGAGCCTGGAGTCTGGGTGGGCTCTGATCACAGCTGCTTAGAGCTCCGGTTTGCACAAGTGCAGCACAGTTTTTTGCCTCTCAAATGAGCTAAAACAAAGCAATTCCAGCTACACCTTATAATGAGATGAAAATTACAAGTAATGCAAAACATCTGCAAGTATTTCACTTAAGTACGTAAAAAATCACCACCAAAAGAATGAAAGATTTCAAAGTACAGTTTCACTCAGTGCTTACTAGCAATTAGATGCCTTATTTATGCACTACCCCGGCAGTGCTCCAGGGCAGGGGGGCCCATGGGATGGGCTGAATATGAGTCAGCAGTGCTCCCTTTCGGTGGCACAGTTGAACGAAGCTGCGGCAGCAGCAGCATAGCAGCTGCTCCAGGGCGGGACTGTTCCCCTTGCAGCACTCATGAGGCCATATCTGCAGTCCCCTGTCCTGTTTGGGGTCTCCCCATACAAGACATCAAAATATCCAAGCAAGTCCAAAGGACTGCAAGTGCAAGGGCCGAAGGAACCTTTACCCAAGGAAAGCGACAGGTAAGGAGCGCTGTAATTGCAGCCAACAACTGCACTGAGACGCAGCTGGACTCAGATTCACAGCAAAAGAACAAAGGCCTGTGACATCAAGGGAAATTCTAATGAGATAAAAGGAAAATATTTGCATGGTGAGAGAGGTTAATTACTGAAACAGACTGCCCAGAGAGGCTGTGGTATCTGCTTCCAGGGAGATATTCAAAACTTGACTGGATGATCTGATTTTGGTATTAGCTGGCCACAGAGCTGGGGCTGGGTTAGACAACCTCCAGCAATCCTGCCTAGCCTCCAGGGTTCTCATAGAATCATTATGCAATAATATATAGTGCTTACCTGTCAGAAAAGCAGTTAGTTATTTTACATAACATTTCCAGATCTGTTTCAAGAAGTATCACTTCTCCCTTCTGGAGTATTACCCCCACCTTTAACATTTCTTGACTATGCTGTAACTGCGAGAGTGCTTCCACAACAGTAAAATGCCTCAAATTATGTCTTTCAGAAAGACTTCTAGAAAGATTTAGGTTTACAATAGGCAAAAGCAGTATGGTTCAAAGACACTAAATATTCCTGGACACATTTACAATACTTAGATATTTTTCCCACATGTGAAGAAGCAAGTCTTTTTGCATTGATAGAGAACTAACCATGATGTTCTGTTTTTTAAAAAAAAGTGCCACAAATACTATCATTATAATCATAGCATGTGGTGAAACAAAGGTAACTATGTTTGAAACCAAGTGCTCAAGTCAGAAAACAATTCCTAAGCAATGTTTGTGTAGAGATGTCTCAAATGTCAAGAGATACAAGATGAATAAACAGCCAGCCTGTTTTCAGCATCCTCCAAGGGATGCTGATGCACAGCAGGCTGGCACAGATGCCCCAGACAATTCTCATCTTGTTTCAGGAGACCATCCCACATTTGAGTATGTTTGAAGTGCGTGGCAGAATTGGGGACCACAGCCAAGGAGCAGTTCATTGGCAGGAGAGCTCCTGCCAAGAGCAGGTGATAAAATCAGCTGGAGCAGAGCATGTGGCACTGTCCAAAGGGTATCTCTGCAGCACAGTCGGGACCAGGAAAGTGTCAAACACCTCCAGGTGTCCAATTGGTTTGTTGGTAGGGTTTGGACAGCTGATGTCAGGTGAAAATAGATCAGCGAGGTTCAGAAAACATTCCAGTTCGATTGGCTTCACATGCCTGTCTATTTTCCATGTCTGAATCATGCAAAATCTCTCCTCAGATGGCACAGGCAAACTGAAGCAGAGCTGGGCTGGCGAAGGAGGCAGTCTAGACAACACACAACTTACCCCAGATGTTCAGACAGGGACTCAGTGCTTCAAAAGATGTATGTCCTGCATCAATTCACTGCAAACTCAAAATGTGGCCATACCTCATCCTTAGAAATATAGTACTTTTTTTTTTTCTTAACCAGTATGGCTTTTCAGTCAAGATTCACATTGACATTTATTAGGCACAGAGAATATGGCAGCTTATCTCCTCTGAGTCATTCAGTGAAGTCTTCAGCAGTATAAAGCATTATAGACGAGTTCTCATTCCTGTGCCCTCAGTTTAGTTGAGTTCAGCATCACAAAACAACCACCTGGCACAGAACTCATATGATAAGGACATAAATGAAATGGCCTTATTAGAGTGCCAGAGCACTACATCCACAAACAGGAGTGGGACCAGCACCTTTTGCATAGCCAGGCATCTCCATGCATGAGACTTACAACAATCTGCACAAGTCAGCCAACACCTATGTGCGCCAGCTAAAATCCTGACAGAGACTTGAAAGATTTCATATTTGCAATCCCTCTCCCTCAGATCTCATCTCTCTGCCTTTATGACAGTACTGTGAATTTCAATTTCATCTCCCAGGAATTTATTCCTAAATAAATGGTTAATTGAGTGACACATGCAAGTCTCATTACTGCGATGTTCCAAACCCCACTGCAAGACATTGCACATTGCAAAGGTCAGGTTAAAAATTAAGGCAATATTAGTTACATGAACAAATAATTCCGTCAGCCAATTCAAGCCACCTGAAGACTGCTCTATTAGATTGTTTTAACACACAAAAGACAATTTCGATTTCCCAAATGGAAGTCTTAGAAGCTAAATTTCAGCAAGAAGTTTGCTAATAAAACTTTGATAACCTCTAAAAAAAAAAAGACAGTGATACAATAATGATAATATTAGCATACAGTGAAAATAGTAGTAATTTTCTAAGACAAAAAAAAAATACTGTCTCATTTTCTAGAGGCTCTTATATAAAATACATCTGTATCAGTGATGTCCTGCATCTGCTACCGAGAGTGAAGATGGTTCGTAAGGAATTCTTCCAGTGTGTCATCACTTAGCCCTAGCTGGGATCTTCAAGTGTTCTTACACTGGCAGAGACAGTTAAATGAAGTATATATCAAATAGAAGCACTAAGTACATATAAACCCAGCTTTAGAAGACAAGTAAATCTGCACTGTAATTTAAAAGCACATGAAATAACTGCCTCTGTAATTTGGTCACCGCAATTGCATTTAAGATAGCAGCATTGACTGTAATGATCTTTCTGTATACATCAAAATGTCAAAGCCATTGTTATAGGATCTCTGCTATCATCCAGCACTTAGTGTCCTCCCCTTGTGTGATAAGTTGAAAGGAAGATCATTCAAAATACCAAGAGAAACAGACCTCTTAACTCAATGGAATAAAAGTCTTTTCCAGAGGCAAAAAGTTCCGAAGTTCAAAGCTGATTCCTCAATCATAACTAATCCTGCTGCTTTTTCTCCCTTACTTCACAAAATAATATATCTGGACCACTTCCTTTCCAGATGGGTTCAGAGAGCCCTTTACTATTCAAAAGTCATTCATAAGTAATAATAACAGTCAATGAATAAGGAACGCTAAAGTATGGGAATATCAGGAAATAAATTACAATTAACATTAAAGATCCCCATGTGCTGGCAAACCAGTGACTTCCCACATCTGCACTCTCTCTTTGAGCTCACCTCTCTTACACCAGAGTGCGAGCTCCTCTGACTTTCAGGCGAGGCAGAGTCCCCAGCCCCGCACCAAGTGCCTGTTTCAGAAACAGCAGAGATCACCCCACAACACCAAGGCTGCAGTGCCAGCAAGGAGTTCTTAAAAACTGTTACAACCTTAAGGAACTTGAGACATGAGTCGCTTTTGCTCTTCCAGTCTCACAACAAATTACATAAAAATATGTTTTCCAACAAAACCATTTGTCATTATCTCCAGATTTCAGGCAACCCCTTTCTAGATTTTCAAGAACTACAGTAGGAAAGTCGAAGTATCCAGTCAGCAAAAATCTAATTCAAGAAATCTATGGAATGCAGTTGGTGCAAGTGTGTGAGACTACTTAATTCAGACACTGTAGTGGATCACGAAGGTCTGGTTTGTTATTGTCCTATTATTACTGTTGCACCCAAATACATTCAGGTCTATTGCTTGCTATTTCTTATAAGCACCACAGAACATCTGCTTATAGTTTTACATCTTATCCTCAAAATCAATTTATGAACCTACTATTACAAGGCTGTTTTTATACTTATTGATCATAACCATCATTCCATGTACTGGAGAGTAGAATCTCATTAGGGCTGCTTTTATAGTGTCAGAAAGTTGAGCTTCAGGCATGAGCCCCAAAATATTTCAGAATGCTGATGAGCAATCAACAAAGACACCATTATGCATACTTTTTTTCTTTTTTAAAATACAGAGAGACAATTAAGAGCTGTTTGTAGCAACTATTCATGATAGAGACCAACACAATGAAGTACACTAGAATAGCAAGAGCTCTTAATAAATTTTCCTACCTTATCTGCCATTATCATGGAGGCCCCGCCATGAATTCCAAGAATTGGAATAGAAGTCTGAGATGAAATAAAATCCAAAATCTGAGCTACTGCCTCCTGATCAGTGTCATCTCCAAAAACCACTCCATGGATCTTGGTGCCTGACATCAAGTCACAAACATGTGTTATGATGCTTTTAGGGTCAGTCTGGTTCACAAGAAGGGTCACTACATTGATATCAACAGTCAGGTCTGCTGACATTTCCCTGGTCCAGAGAGCTCTGATATCCCTCTCTGTTATATACTTGGTCCTTCCCAGAATCACTGCAATGTTCAGGATGGGATAATTTTTCTCTGCTCCACGAACAAGATCCAAAGGTGCCAGAAGAGCTTGGAGTACCAGGAGAGCACAGCCAATTTTCCTCATCTTTGCCAGCTTTATCCCCTGTAAAAGTGACCACAATGTATAAGAAGAACATAGAGAAAAATATATATACTGTATATCTTCAAAGAAGGTTTTAGATAGAAAGCTTCTGGGCACAATGCAAACTTTAGCAGCTTTTTATAATGCATCCTTCACCTTAGTTCCAAGTCAAGCCTCTTATATCCTATCAAAAACTTGGCTTGATAATGACAGTATTATAGCTGGTCTTCCACAAGCAAGGCAAAAACTATAGCAGAATTTCAGAGAAAAGACCCATTAACATTCTTCCTGGATAGCCAACAAAATTAAAATGACTGACATCATTAAAAAAAAAAAAAAAGACATTATCATCCTTCTCTTTAATCTTGCTGTGCTAAAACAGGTAAAAAATCTTTTTCCATCGGGATATTTTCCTTCATCCTGGACATCTATTAAAACTTTAGTCACGGTCTAACAGAGAGGTATTTTAGCTCAAAATGAGAGAAGTGAGCCAGAGGTCTGCTGGAAACCCCAGTCCACATACTCTGTACATCTCACAGCATCCCAAACTCATGCTGTTTTACTTCTGAAAATCTCTCCTAGGCAGCCGCTGCTTAAGGAATCCTACTGCATTTCTGGAACAGATTCAAAAGCACAATATTCTATCTTAATTCTTTTCTGTCCTCTCATGCAGTATTCAGAACTTGAGCATCTCAGAACTGCTGATCTCGGACACAAAGTTGTCCCTGGTGTTGCAGGGGAGGGTGTTCCATAAATGAGCATCACTGCATTGGTTACCTCATGTCTTCACTGACTCTCTGTAGGGGCTGAATATAGACGGAGTAGGATGGGGAGAGAGATGAGCCACAGAAAGGATCTGAACTATCTGAAGGAGGAAGAAGGAGAGCAGGTCTGACTCTGCAAGATCTCCCCGTTCCTGTGCCCCGAGGGATTTCCACCCCCATAACTGGCTCTATGCTAGCTGCAAGAAGGGAGTCCCTGTGCCACATAAAGCCAAGCTTGTTGCAAAGCGTCACGCAGAACACACAAGCGGGGCTGTCCAATCAGGGGTGGCATTTTTCAGTTCTCCCCTCTCATCCTGCCAGCCCTATCTCCATCCTCAGTCAGAGCCGTCTGCTGCTGAAACACACAGCCAGACACGGGCTTGTAACATCACCATCTCCTTTCGGGGCACACAAGGAGACGAGCACTCGGCAGAGCATTAACTGCACATCAGTGTCCCTGCGCTGCCCGATGCACCGCGGGCCAGGCTCCCACCAGCGGCGGCACGGAGCGCGGTGGAACAGCACACCGACGTGCCCCGGCACCCCCCGAGCCCGAGGAAGGCTCAGGACCCCCCGAGCCCCCCCGGCCCGCCCCGAGCCCCCCGCGGGCACGGCTCGCTGCCCGCGCTCGGCGG
>VZUI01058241.1:0-38093 GCA_013401135.1 Cettia cetti
AAGGAAAGGAAAGGAAAGGAAAGGAAAGGAAAGGAAAGGAAAGGAAAGGAAAGGAAAGGAAAGGAAAGGAAAGGCTTCAGAACCTGGAACACTTTGACAAACTGACTTTTAATTCCCAAAAATAGCAATTTTTAAAGCTATTGCAGGAGGCAATCAAGTCCCATACACCAGCTGAGGACAAGACCCTCTCAAGCCTAGAAATAAGTGGTAATACCCAAAAAATGGTGAGAGAGAGCAAGCAAAAGAGCAAGAAGTGAGCTGTGAGGCTGATACCAAAGATGAAAATGGCTGGAGTTAAAAATCCAGATACATCCTTTATCTCTGGGGCACAGAGGGACAAAATAAAAGGGAGGCACATAAACTTTATGCACAAACTAAGGGGAAGTCAGTGGAGGGATATATTAAAAAAATTAACGTTGCAATATGCCATCTTGTAATATTACATTGAAAACCACACCTCTGTGTGTTGTTACTGTATTTGGCCAAGTGCACTACTGTGTTTAATTTGAACTTTGATTACAATAAATCACAGGATACAGAGAGGCAACCAAGTGACTCACAGTCCCTTCAGAAATCTTACCATATTAAAAGTTTGACTGTAGTAGGAACACAGTAACCAAAATCTACCTACAGTACACCAGAGGAAGGGAGCAGAAGTATTGAACAGAACCTCCCAGGACTCCTTGGTCATTTGTTACACACAAAGAACAGTAACTTTGCTGTGCCAGCAGTGAGACTGTTAGAGCAGCAGATAAATTTGGTGCTGCCTGCATCAGACACAGCAATCCATGGGCTGCCCAATTTTCTAAGGAGGGCACAGACGCTCTGCACACCTGAGCACGATTAAATCTTACTGCTTATGAAGAAGAGAGCTGGTGTTGGCAGTGCACTGGCTCGAAGGGGAGGGAGGCAGTTGGAGGGGAAGCATAAACCTGTTTCTGCTCACTACCAACAACATTATTTGCAGGCACCAGTAATGAGGTGGCTGGGCTAGAAGGAGAAAGGGATATAGGAGCTGGAGTGCTTTATCAGCTCCAAGACCAATGCTGGTTTTGGCACTATTTTCACTCTAGTGAGTTACAAACAACAAAAAAAACCCAACCAAGCAGGTGCTAGCAATCTGAGAGACCACATGCCAGCTACAGCTGCTTCAAACTGATTCAATTACATCTGCCTGAATAGTCCCAGGACATTGAATCCACTGAAGGGAACTGTAGGTTGAAGGGAGACCCACAACTTTGGGATCATAAAACTCCATTAATTTAAAGTGGAAGCCCTCCCAACTGAAATGGAAGGAGGGTATTCATACAGGGTCTGAGCCATATGATCACACTCAGACTAGGACAAGATGGAGGACAGCATATTCGTGACACTGGGATACACAGTGAAAGCCCATTAGAAATAATGCCTCAAAATTTCCCTGAAGCAGTCCAACAGCACTGCCTTGTTTCCCAAAACACTGGGTGCAGTACATTTGCTTGAACATGCTCTTGGGATTGGGACTTCACTCCAAACCTTGTTTGTACAAAAAGGGGCCAAGCAGCTGGGAAATTCTGGAGTGTAGTGTGTCCTCATTAGCTTCCATCTGCCATCAGAACTCAGCTCATGGCAAGTTTGGCTAAGTCCTGGTGTTCTCAGGTCCAAATCTGGGTCAGTTTTAATTACACTATACAGAATTCAGTGTGCAGTTTTTAAATCCTTATTATACAGCGCAGAAGAACGGGCAGCTCTCCAACTAATCAATTTTTTAAAAGTACATATATAAAAATTTTAAACCAGGCTAGACAGACAGTGGGTGGAAGAGAAAAAAAAATGTATAAGTGAGTACAGGGGTTAGTTAAGAGAACTCTTAGCAAAAGTGGGTCACCAGCAAGTTCTGCTTTAAAACTTCAAAGGAAGGGGAAAAAGGAAAAAAAAAAAACCTCTCCATTTTTAAGACACTGAAACTGATGTGCAAGATGTATACAATTCATACTGCTTTTAGAATCAGCATGGGTTACACACAGTAATACTGCAGCCAGATTTTTATGAAGGGGAAGATGGATTGCCTTGTAGCTACAGGACCATAACAGGCACTGGCTGACCTATTCCCATACCTTTAACTGTGTTATTGCCAGAGTTGGGAAAGTCCTTTTCCTCAAGGGCAAAGCCTTTAGCCCACAGGTATAAAAAAGGTGTGGTGGTTAGGAGTACAATTTAATGGCATTCTTGAAGGTGACAGGGAAATGCAGGATGTTAGTCTAAATCCTTACCTAATTAATGTGTTTTGGACTACTTCAACTGCTATTTATTTCCTCTTTTTCTATGCCATCAAATAGCCATCAGCCAGGTCAGGACTTGAAAAGAGTTTTTCTTGCCAGGTTGCTGGCAAACAAAAATGATAGAGGCACAGATATCTGCATGTTTTTCACTGAACAGACACTCGGGATAGGATAGCACGCCAAATCTTATCTATGTAAATTGGGCTAAAATCTACTCTCAAAGTCAACAACCAGAATCTGCCCTGTTTAGAATCTTTGTCAGATGCAAGGGAGCAAGTAGAACTCTTCAGTGACAGCTACCGACATAAAGGTAGCTCAGAAATGGAGAGGGATGATCAAGGAGCAGAGTAAACAGCAATGAAATGATAGATGCTTGTTAGATGAGCATAATATTCTGCCACCTCCTTACACAAAAACTACATCTTCAAAGATTTCCAAGGTTTTTTTAACCATTTCCATGAAAAATTCTTGTTAAAAAAAAGACACCCCTTCATTCACCTTGTTAGCATTGTCATAGTTTTCATTTCAGAATTACAACATAGCACAAACACAACAAAATCCTGCACTCTACCTTGTACTTCTTCACTTGGTGGCTAATCCATACATCTCCAGTTGCCAGATGAACTTAGCACATTCTGGCACAGCATGAAATGCACCACTAACTATTTCAGGATCAACAAAAGCTAGAAGGCTGGAGTAACCATCCAATGCTCTTTAATTGAAAGGAAGCTTTTTCTTTGCAGTAACCTCCCTCCCTCAGATGTGGCCTCTCCTATCCAAAAATCCATATATTCAACATATTATACAACAATTCAAGCAGAAATTAAAAACAAACTTAAAAACCCCAAAACCTTACCATAGGAACATCACAGTCTTAGATATCCCCAACTTCTCCATTTCAGTACCTAGTTCTCACATGGAGGAGTTTTTTTACCCATACCACCTGACTGGTCTCAAGTTCTATCCCCAACTGGGCCTACTTGTATTAATTAGGACAATTACTTTCACCTCTCCAAATAATTGCCAATTTAGTTGAGCTTGGAGAAAAAAAAAAAGTGAGCTGAAGCCACAAACAGACTGGGCAAGGTGACCTTCAGCTACTGAAGAAGAAAATTAGCCCATGCAAATCTGTTTTCTGAGGGTCTGGTTTCTTAAGAGAACTTTTTGCTATGAGGTTTCAACCCCAATCAGTAGTGGAGTAAAGGGGAGCAGGAGACAGATAACACAGCAAACATGAGTAAACGTAGCCCAGACAGTATCACTGTAACAGAGTGATCACATTCTGTAACAGAAATGAAATTTCAGTGCCAAGAAGTAGACTGTTTTATCTTTTAAAGCACTGTTACTGAAGTTAGGCGTGTCTGATGGACTATGTGAAGACATGACCCACCAGTGACCAGGCAGAAGAGCCAAGCTTTGAACTACACACAAAGAAGAGTGGAGTAACAATGCTGTCTGGTGCTGCATGTCCTCTGAAATACAGACAAGGAAACTCAGTGATGGAACAGGGTGGCTACTTGGGAAGACCAGGATGACAATACTGTGTAGTTTGGAAGGAAAGTTCATCTTCTAATGAATTTTTTAGTTTTAGGTCGTGTATTGATGCCGCTTTATTAGATGATTTTACATTCCTCTTTCTATGGCCTCTCTTCCTTTTCCTCTTCCTGTATTTGACATGCATTAGAAGAAACCAAGCCAGAAGGTTAGCACTGTATCCAAGAACTAAGGTGGATTTTTTCTAGGCTCTGAGTGAACTTCAGGACCACAAATAAGACAACGGGTATCACTCACTACCTGCTGCAATGGTGGAATCACAGAGTAGAAGGAACACCACCCTTTTAAGTATCTTTATATATCAGTGTCTAGACATGTGGAAGATGCAGTGTTGGAAACAAGCTCTCCCTCGCTCTCCTCCCAAAACAAACAACTAAAAACCTACCACTAACAACAACAAAACCCAACAAGGTTAGAAACTACAGGTTGAAAGGAGATATTCTTCCCATTCTCACAACCCTAGAGCCAGACTTCTTTCTTTCGCTTCCTCCCTCTAAAATGCTGTTTGGATGCGACCCAAGTTAAAGTCACTATAACTCTTCTGTCTGCAGCTTAGAATGCAGCCACTTCTGACTTGTCTATTGTCACCCTGACTGGTTCAAGACGTACCTGGTAGTCCCAAAGTCTCACCAGGGAGCCTATGGAAGAGGAGATTGCCTGGTATTTCCTGAACAATCCACACTGTTCTTGTGCAGCAAGGCTCCCAGTGAAGCACATCATCTTGCTACAATTCTATTCACGAGGCAGCAGTGAAAGATGTGTCAAGGCATATGAATGCAGACATCATCTACAGCAACAAAGCAAGGATGCCATCCTGAGACAGGGGACATTTTATTTTGCAGACTGCTAGAATCCCGGCATGTTAAAAATGCATGAAGGATTAATAGAATGAATTAAAACATGGTGGTCAAAAGTTAGAAATTAAAGAAAGAATCTTCTCAGATGTATTTCCACTAGAATTTCAGGCTACTGTGTTCAACTTCCTGTACCTACATGTAGCATCTCACATAATCCTCTTTTTGGGGTCTGTCCTTTCCACTGCATCAGCTAGAATACCTGAGACAACAGTATGATTTATAAACAGAATAAGTCTCCCAACTTCATTGTACTTGCTTTAAGTCATGTCCTTAACATTTGAATACCATTTTTCTATTACATTTTATTTCTGAGTGGTTGTTTTTGGCACAGTTTATGTAAAATGAAGCAGTACACAAGAAAATGCAACATCTATTCTCATGTGTTTCATAAACACCCAGTCCCTGACTTGTGTGTGCTGTGCAGCAGAGTTGCTATTGCCAGCTAACAACATGTTCTAAACTGACAGAGTAAGTCCTACAGATCTCATTTTTTTTTGAATTTTAGAAACAGTGGAGCCATATTAAAAGGAATTTGCCAAATTACCTGCAGAGAAGGAAGAAACCTGCAATTTTCTCACTGCAGTGATGAGATGGTATCAAGAACAATGCTAAACAAGGCCAACCAAAGGGACTGCAAATACTTTCCTAAAGAATAATACTCCTGTATATTGTTCTTGAAAAAAAACTGAGAGTTTTTTATTCCCACTAAAGGGATGTCAACTTTCAAGTTTTTTTAGTCCTGCCTGCATGACAGAAGACAGCAAAAACAGCACACAGATCTACGCACATATCTCAGTTTATTCCCTTCAATGATTTGATAGCTAAACTAGCGTCAGAAGATGAATTCAGAAGGCCCTTTATGGCGAGACAGATTATAACCCAAGTTTAAGACAGAAAAGGAAATGACAACAGAAAAACACAGGGACAACCATGAAAAGAAAGTTTACAACATAACTGCTTTTGTACAGCAATATGAGATAAACACCAATTATCACAATTTTCTAGATGAGGAAACAAAAAGCTCTGATCACAAAATAAATCAAGGGACTCATGCTGAATGTACGTGATTATGTCATACTCTGGTTTCTATTAATTTTATCACATTTACCCTCAGTACCTGACAACTAGTGCTTTCCATATTCAGATAAAGAAGACAACAACAGACAAGCAATGAAGCATGCCTTTGGAGCATGGTTCAAATGAAAACCCTCCATGCTCACATCACATCCCTCTGCAGATCAGCAGGCAGGCTGAAGAGCATGTCCCTGACTCTAGCCAGGCCAGTTTATTCACTGTACCTGTGTTCAGGACAAATGAGAAGTCTTGGTGCCTTGCACTAAATCCTTCCAGTTGCTGGCAAACCATTGGCCAGGCATTTTCTGAGGAAGCCGTTATAGATGCTACACATACATATATGTGTATACATTTGTTATCTTTTCATTACATGGTCCTTGAAGAGCTTTTTTTTTTTCCACGAGCATATCTGATTTCCTTAGTAGCCAGACTTCCTTCTGCTTTTTCTTCATCTTGGGGTAATGACTTCCATTGTCAATACTAGCACTCTGTAGCTAAAGGAGATTTTCTGGAGCTGCAGAAAGGAGATCAGCCAGTAGATCACTCCTTGGTAAAAACTACATAAACAGATCTCAAGACAATGGCAGATCTGTTCCCATCTCATGATGTAGATTTCAACAGACTGTTAGGATGCTGTAGCTTTGTGGTTTGTTTAACTAGATTTATCACATACTAACTCCTTTTACAAGAGCAAAGAGATGCTTTATTGAGTCAAGAGGCACAAACTGAGTAGATATGAAGATGAAATGGTCTGAATTTGCCAGTCAAACAGTGTGACTGCATCTGCTTGTTGGATGCTGCCTAAATAGGCCAAGATCAAGGTTGTAAGGATTGATTTGATCCTGATCCCTCAAAGTACACAAGACCCAGAAAGCAAAGCTCATAATAAAATTTAAAATTATCCAATGAATTCATCTTGTATTTCCCCACTGTAAGGCACATATAATGTATGCATATGTCTGTGTGCACACTTTCACACTCAAATTCATCTTACCCCCTGCATTTCTATGTTCCACCATTGCAAACACACGCCAAAAGAACAAAATTGCTGGAGGAAAATGGCACCCATTGGAGCAGAGAACCTATGTGACACAGTTCCCCTTTCCTAATCAGAAAGCACCGATTCACACCTCCTTGCCTCACCTCCCTGCCCCTTTACCAACGAGGAACTCACCTTACATCCCTCAAGTGCTTCCCTTGGCCAAGTCTGCAGCCCCGGGCAACCCAGCCTCGGCTGCAGGCAGCAGAGGCGGCGAGCTCAGCTCAGAGTTTGACATGCTTGGTGCATGTCACATAACACAAGCAACCTGCTAACGAGCTGCTATGTGCTCTCTCGAAGTTACAGCTGCCAGCAACAATTGAGCAAGTGCAGCCTAGCTTTTCAGGATTCCTGCCTGTTGCCCAGGAACCACACAAAGCACTGGAGATTTTAAACAGGTGCAAACAGTGCTTTTCTCCCAAGCCCAGACTACACAGCCTCTGCAGCAGCAACACAAGAAGAACCAGAAAGCAGGAAATGAACTTCCAAAATGGGATCAGAGTTCCTACTGATAATGCAACACTTTGATGACCTGTGAAAAACAGGTTGTACATAGTACTATAAGCAGAAGCAGGAAGGCTTGGTCAGGCTTGCCCTCATAAAACCTGCTTTTCCCAGAAATATGTAACTGTATTGTAATTCTGCTTACACATTTTTAAAAAATTGTCAATGTTTCTCACCTGCAAAATATTTTGTTAATTTAAGAGGTAACGTTTCTGAACAAGCAATGATTCAGAATGTGTAATGAGCACCAAAAATAAATGAAAAGGGTGTATTTGAAAGCTTACTTTTATAATAATTTGATAGCTGCATAGGATTTTTTAATGCACAAAACTGTCTTTCAAAAAAGTGCCTTAAAAAGCATAATACAAATCACGTACACTGTCTAATTGTGTGTATGTACAGAAATTCTACATGTGCCATCTGTCTACAGCTCATTGCTTAACATTATAACCTTGTACATACACAGCTCAGTGCATAGGTGGTTCCGTAGGTAAACACAAATTGTATCTCCTGAACTGAAAATCTGTGAGTCAACTTTTAACAGGCTTGTTAGAAAAGAGAGCATTAACTCCAGAATGGTTTGTTTTGTCAATATTGCCTACGCTGTGTTAAGGTCATCAGTACGAGTTTGTTATTAGCCACGTTCCCACACTGGTAATCAGTAAAATTCCTGTTAATTTCAGGCAGAATTGCCTGAATTGGAAGGGAGCAGGAACAGGTTAAGGCCACTAACCAGATCGCCACTGAGATCTGGTGTTCTCATGCTGGGATCAGCTGCTCTACCTGCTACTTACAAGCCCACTCACAAGCCCAGGCACAGGTCACGCCTTGAGCAAGGCTCTTCTGCTATTCCTTCAGAAATATAATGTTACAATGCTGACATGCATGCTAAGGGCTTCTGTCTAAACTGAAAGCACTCAGGTTTTACTTTCCCTTTTGGATCCAGCTTTTCACTTGGATGTGAGGCTGAAAAGGCTAAAGGGTTCTCTTGTACAGACGCCAACAAAAACAAAGGTAAACTTAGAATTTTCATTAACTGTAAATTACAAGAGCAAACAGAAATAAGGATTGATGTGAGCAACAGGGAATGCTAAAGCTTCACCAAATGTAATGTGTAATGCTTCAACCCAAACATATTTTGGGAAGACTGCCAAGAAGATGGGTATAAATGTGGGAGGCTTAGTAGAGTACAGTTTGAGCTAAAATGTGTAAAGTTTTCACTTGTGCTAAGGAAACATTCGTAGCTAGGTAAAAACAAGGCCTTATGAAAAATCCAATTTTACATCTAATATAAATTTCCCTGGGCAAAGCAACTGCTCTCTTCCTAAACTGATCCTCGAGATAGCTGGCAGTAGCATATAATTATTGTGGATAGTATTGCCATGGGCTAGGCACTAGCTGAATATTGTAAATTACAGAGGTGTCTCATCCAGCATTACGTGGTTTGATGTATTCATCTAAACCTGAATTGGAATTACTCATTATGATGCTTTTGTTATTTGGTGGTCCAATGACATCTGTACAACCAGGAGACAGAAGCGTTGGCTCTTGTCTAACAAGTTTTCTTGTGCTATCTTAGCTTACACTGTTATATGTTAGCTCTGCTGACCTAGAAACTCCTAGTGGTGAAGGATAAAGTATCCTAATCATCAGAGTTTCTCAGGAAGAACAGTTACAGAATCCTACATGGTTTGGGGTCTGTAGGGGAAAGGGTATTAAATAAACCAAATAATTTCAATTTGCTGCTGAACATCTCTCAGCAGAAAAAGGCCTACGTGGTTGAGGTTTGGTTATCTACTATCAGAGCTTTGCTCAACAGTAAGAGTAGGAGGTTCTTCTAGCTCTACTAGAAGACTAGTTCATGAACTAAGATTTAAATTTACTTTCAGTGAGATAAACAATGAATAATTCTAGTAAAGGCAGGAGGCTGGAGAGTAAAAGGCTATAAATGCTATAGAAATTTTCAACACAGGCTCATTTCTCAGCTTTTCTAACGCTAGTTTCCTCTTGAGTTGATAGACCAATTATTCCAGGGGAAAAAAAAAAAGTCAGTGTTAGTAAAGCTTTTTACCTATTTTTTCTGATTTCAGACAGCTTATAGAGTAATGAAGGTCCAAGAAGGCATTTTACTTGCTGCCACTTCAACTCTGTTCATCTGATTAGTTCTAAAATATTTAAACATCAACACAAGTTAGTTCATGTTTCGCTGTTAATGCTGGGTATATCCTTCTCTCTCTGTGCTTGTGATGATCATTCCTTAGGTTTTCCAGATCTGCAGCTGACAGATATTGACAAGCTTTGGATTCCCCTTTATGCACCTCCAGTCCCACAGACGTAAGAAGTTCCTATTGGAACACAGTACAGGAATCATACTTACAATACTCAATGCATCCCAACATGTGGCAAATAAACATGATCGTCTGATAAAGAGGTGGTTACAACAGGAACTTACTCCATCTAAAAGAGAAAAATCTGGAAAGATACCACCTATTCATTCCATTGTTCCCCATGCAGATCTATTCAGCTGGGAAGGCCAAAGATGACAACTAACCCTAGGAATAAATGAACATAATGCTATTTGTCACCATAACAGCCTCCAGTGTCCTAAGGCTGACATTGGCATGAGAATGCTGAGAGCATTTAGGAAGGACTCGAATGTAAATACAGCTCAGATGTGTCTAATGGCTTAGTAGCAGGTGAAGACGTTTCTTAGGTAGTCTAAGAAGAACAGAAAGCACCCTACAGAAGTGTGCAATAAAGTTTAATGACAACAGTGATTCAATAAACTCTCTTTAAACTCTAAGTAAGGATCCTTGACATTGTGCAACAGGCCAGGATTCACTATTTTGGCAACAACTGTAGGATGAAGCTATGCTTTCTGTAAAGTTAAACTTCCTTTCAAATTATATCAAGCATTGCACCTCAGCAAAGCTTTGAGGAGCTTGAAAAAAGAACTTCCTGCAGTGACTTCTGTAAAAGAAGAAACTAGATTAACCACAGTCTTCACTGGTGCCAGCCAGACCACAAAGTGTAGCACCAACACTGTGCTTGTAAGGTAAAAGCTATTGTAATTTTAAAAGAATATCAATTATACATTGTGCCCCGAAGTAGTACAACCTGACTTCAAATTTCTTACAAACTATGTCTTCTTGCACTCCTACATAAAACTAGAATAAGAAACATCGAATTACTTTCTAGGAGATATTTACAAAACTTTGGGGTATTCTAAGCAGATACAAGCTAATATTATTATGCTGAATAGCATTACAAGCTGCCCTCCATCCACAGCACCATGCAGGCTGTCATGTTTGTAGTTAGGATGCATTTTGCAGCAAGACTTAAATGTTCTTTCAAGTGCACTGTACTGTTAGTTGTTGTCACAATTATTTATAACTGGGGACATCTATCTCCTACTAACCTTCTGTTCTGGTCCAATATACAGGAAACAATTCTTGAAGCATTAAAGTACACTTATAAGACTTTAAACTCAGTATTTCTTAGCTAGATTCTGCCCTCTGGTTTTGACTCTAATCCCAGGCAAGTCAAAGATGACATTCAGTCTTCCACTCTATTGTGGGGTTTGTGTGCATGAAAATTTAATTTTGATGAGAGGTCAGGATAGAGGATGGAGATGTTCAGCTAAAGAAAAGGGTTTTCAAAGAGACTTGTAAACATGAGACCATGTGTTGCATTTCTTTTTAAAATGTATCATAAAGGTACTGTAGCATTCTTTAACACCGAGAAGCAGCAGAATAGTGCATGAAACACTCAATGCCAGGAAAGAATCCATCCCTGTTTTAGCCGTGAATTAAGCTACAACCTTGAGAAAATTACTTAACTTTTCCATGTTTCAGTTTCCCCATCTATCAATGATACTTTGTAAATCCACTCTAAGATTCTTTTAAAAATGTAGATAATTTGGAAACTTGTAAAGCATGTGCAGTTTCAAAAAAAAAAAAAAAAAACAAACCAAAAAAACCAAAAAAACCAAAAAAACCAAACCACTGAGAATATAAGAATAAATATTGCTTTAAACATTTGTTGCAATATTTTAATACAACTCATACCTTTCCTATAAGTACTTTACAACATTCTCAAGGGTTTATATGTGCTGTTTACAATTATCAGCATATGGGATTTGAAGATACTACATGCTTTAAGTTTAAGCTTCCAACTGCTGGTTGGAATACAAATATTTTCAAGGACCTCAGTAAGTGATGGACTGGGTTCTGTATTTTTCTCCTGAGACAGGCAACAGTCCTCCAGCTGAGGTAGCAAGGGATTCTTTGAAACCCACAATAATCAGCAAGGTAAAAGAAAAAGAGGTTAACACTGTGTCCTGCCTCCCCAGTACTCTTTTCAGCACCTACATGATACAGATGCCACAGAAGACTCACTCTTACTTTTAAGTGCAGGAAAATATATCGTGGTAAAAGACTGAGTGTCATTCAAAGCATCCTTTGAAACTTCTTAAAAAACTGAGCTTTGTATCTGGAGAGGTTTTAATGATTAGTTTATTTTTCTGTACTTTACAGCACAGAATAGAAAATTCATTACATGTTTAAAACTCAGCAAACTTTGCAGGCTTTAGATATTCAAATGCCTCTACTTCTGAAAGTTTTTCCTGCTTATATGTGTATTTGTAGGGTGCGATCTAAAAGCGGCTGGACATAATAGTGTAGGTCCAATTCCAACTCATAAGTCTGTTACATTTTTAAGGCAGGTATTTCAGTGCAGAAGAGAAGTGTTTCCTCAACTTTTTATTATAAAACTGGATCACAGAGTTTCTCGAATAACCTACATTACAGATAGGACCAAGCATGGAAACTGCCAGGCCCAAAAGATTATATTCTCTGAACATTGTGAACAATCAAAAACAAGATATCAGACCTGGGGATGGCTCACAATTTTAGAGACAGCACTCATTATAAACCAAATGCTACAGTAGTTGTATTATTGAGGGAGAAAAAAGGTTGGGGAGATTCTACAGCCATTTCATCTTTAATAAGTATTTCATTCACTAACTTTGTACAACAGAAAAGAGAATTTCTATCCTTCAAGTTATTTGTTCATATTTTTAGCAGATTAAAATTTACAGGTATTACATTAGGTACAGTCACCTTATCTCCAAGTTAAAAAATGACACACATAGTTGAATACAGAGGCAGCAAACTGGATTTTTTTTTTCTTATCAAGATTAACGTAATACTTGAATACAAATAGGACAGCTAGATAAGAATTACAAAAGACACGAAATTCCTCCCATTTTAGGTGTGATTAAGAAAGCAACACCAAAAATATGGGCAAAAGGGAAAAAACACGGTCATCCAAATTAAAATTATGTTGAAAAATATATATGGCCCAGAATCTGTGTAGACCTCTGAAGAGAGACTTCCAGCTAGAAGAACAGGAGTGATGTGGGATGCTCTCAGATATTTAAGAGCACAGAGTGTTGAACACAGTGCAAGAGCACAAATGTGCCCGCAGAGGCTGTGCTAGAGCTTCAAATGTCTCCAGCTCAAGTGACTAATGTGAATGTGCAAAGAGACAACCACTTCAAGCAGAACTTTTTACTGATTAAGTCACTACCATAAATCTCAATATGTTCCCTGCCATATTGGCAGCCTGTCCCCTTTTTCCTTTTAACTGTGGGCCAGATCCTCAGCTGGTATAAGCTGGCATCGCGTTTTGTTGCCTTCAGTGGAGCTAAGCCAATTGATGCCATCTGAGCATCTGATACTATATTTCTGTAGCAGTTAAAAAATGATACAGTGGCATTAATTACTATATAGTCATGTCTCATAACCTCATGGCAGGGGTGGAAAGACTTCTCATTTATAGTCGCCAGTCAACATACAAAGTGGAAGGGTCAATTGGTCATTCCATGCTCAGTTTGATGGCTGTAAAGCTACTAGTCATTCCAAACACTGGAAAACCACTTTTTATTTTCCTGTGTGATTTAAATACTTAAATTTTGTTAACTCACAGGCATGTAGTAGCTACTCTATGTCCTTAAAGCACCATAATCCACTGCATCAAAAATGTAATGGATCTGACATGCAGAAGAACAGGCAACTAGAGCAGACAAAAATTCATTTAACTGTGAAACCCAAGTCCCACTGCCAATAGTAGATGCTAAGGGAAAGAGGGGTAAAGACACTTTCATCTGTAAGCATTCTGCTACAGCCTAACAGCACATCAGAGATGCAGACACACAAAGTCTCCAGTTTTGGTAAGAGAGAAAGTGGTCAGGGTTTTTTTTTTCTTGTTTCAGCAAAGGGAGAAATGAAGAACAAGACTAATTATGAACAACTGCATTTAGTTTGGACTATCTCTTACAACGACCTGACACTCGTAGTTTATACCTTTTGTGTAAGAGGCCCATATGTTCCATTTCAGTGCAGAAGGAAATAATCTTAACAGAAAATTGCAATACCCAAATAAAATCCTTCTTTCCGAATGAAATAATATTTCCTGTTTTCTACCCAACACAAAAAAAGTGTAAGCTGGGACTCCAAAGAACCAGGGTGGCCTCAGACACTTGGATATCCAGTAGAAGCAATGATCATTTGCATCAACATTTCAGATGCAGCAAAATGTTCACTATCTCACATAGGTTATTGAGGGTTATTGTCTGTGTATTTGAGGGCGGGGTAAATAGGGAGTTAGTCTGTAGGACTGGATCTATCTTGGCTTGCTTTCATTTGCATTCTTTGCCCTTCCCAGTATTTCCTCTCATATATAATTATCTCCTCAGCTCCCAAGTTATTTTGCTTTATGCACTTCATAGTCCCTGGACACTCAACACTGAGATCTTACTGAACATTAAACAAGCAGGTTGCCATCTTTGTCTTTAAACGGGTACTAACCTATCAGACAAAAAACTTATTCTCCCCCTACTTATTAGAATTTGCATGGTAAAGCAGCATGCACATTCCTAACAAGATTCCAAAGTGGGGGGCTGGAATTAAGCAGATCCATTCTACAGGTAAATGTATGATCAATGGACTTAGGTTGGCTGAAGCCTATGTCCCAAACTACGGAAGGTTTGCTATGGCAAAGGCCAAAACTTGGGAAGATAAACCCATGACTGACTTCAAGAGATGTTTTACTTGCCTAAGGACAAAGAAATTCAGGGATTTAGCCACAAAAGAGCAGAGCTACTGAAAAACAGGAACAGAGAAGGAGACATTAGAGAGCAAAATTTATGGGGGAAGGATAAGAATAAACAGGAAAATGAATAGGAAAGAGGAGAAGCAAGGAACTGCAGGTTTCAAAACACACTAGTGTTTATCATGCCAAAAGAAGTAACTGAATCTACTGATATCTACTAGGAAAATGCCAAGATGCTGGTAAAGTGTCCTCACAGCCACACACTTTTGAAGTTTAGGTTCTGATATGAGGACAATGACATAAGCTCTACTACCGTCCTTCTAGAGAGCATTCCACTGGGAACAACTTCAGATGGAGAAATCATGGACTTCCTCTCAGACCTGAGTGTATCTGGACAAAGGTTTGAAACCTATGACGTACCCAGCAGAAAATGAAAGAGTATTTAAAACAAGGAAATTCTGCCTAACTCAAATAAATTTGAGCCAGTTGATTAAGAATAGGACTTAAATTCATATGAAAACTATCATCCATCTTTTAAAGCTTGGCTTCCTATTTCTATATTGTCCTTGGCAGAAATATGTCCATATTTGGTCGTTTTGTCTTAAGTCCGTCATGGGATCCTGCTGTCCTGATACTGATGAGAATGAAAATTATAATCTTCAAATACTTCATTCAACTATTATTTCAGAAATATTATTACTTAAATGAGACACTCCCTTCACAAAAGAATGCTCATAAAAATATATGCCTTAATTAAAAAAAAAAAGGATTTTCTTTGTCTAAATTTTATAACAATCTATAAGTGTGTTCAGTCATCCTTACCACAGGGGAAGAAAGTAAGTAGGAACTTCTGCCTGACAGAAATCCTGCAAGTGACAAAGCTCCTAATTTTGACTTCAGTGTAAATTTTGCCTCAGTATGAATTAGCAGGATTTGGCCTATGCTTGGGTTTCAAGTTTGTTATTACTTAGATAATTCTTTTGCTAGAAGCTTAAGAGCTCTTAGAAGAACTGGAGGGAATGAGTTTGACAAGAGATCAAAGAGATCAATTACTATTGTGTCCACTGGACTTTTTAGTGTCTGGACAGACACTAAAAAGTGGCAGGGCAGAAAATGGGAATTAACACAGTTTTTAGTTTTAGAACACTAACATACAAAGTAGAATAATTTATTTCCTCCCAAAAAACACGGTTGGCATTTATATTCTCATTTCTTATGTAATGGAGTTTTCCTACTATTTACTGTTTATTCAAAAATACTTGTTTGCAATGTTTCCCTATAAGGCTGATATACCCAATTTCAATTTCTAATCAGAAAAACCATGCAGATGTTACTAACAGGCCAAATGCTGGAATGCTTGCCCAGGATTTTGGCTGTCCCCTGTTACAGACACATTGGGATTTAGACTCCCAATTCAGCTGGTAAGTCTGGAGAAGTCTGGCCAGGCACCTTGATCATAAACAGAAACTTACAGGCTATGCAGCCTCACAACGTCCATTTCTCAAGTCTATTTCTCTGTTTTCTATACATTGACCCTTTTTTCTTCCCTTTGAAAATGAAGGGAACCAGGAAAAAAAAACCAAAAAACAAGCCCATAACAGAGTCGTTCTAAATCTTGTTGAAGAAGCAGACACAACAAATATCTTCTCAAATTGAATCCCAGGTGACAGCTCCTTGCTGCAGTTGTATAGTCCTAAACAAGAGAAGTCATGCAAAAAATATATATTTTTTTTAATGCTGGAACAAACTAGCCTTTAAATTTTTATTTACTCCAGTAAATTGTTCTTTAACCTGTGATTTTGCTAGCTAGCAATAATTTTGGACTGTTGCTCAGAGGACATCTCTTTGCTTTGCTAATCACCTGTTATGATGTGTATGTCACTCCAGAATCTGGCCATGTAAATTTTGAAAGCAATTTGCAGCTCTGAAACAATTTTGAAGTATTTCTTCAAATTCTATGCTGTCAAAACTGAATGAAATCTCAAAAAGCAAGTGAAGATAACATCTATAAACACTGCAGCTAGCTACACAAAAAGCTGCAAAGAGTAAGGGTTACCAGAGCAGGAAAACACTGTAAATTACTAAGCATTGTTTCTTGAAGCATAATACCCATACCTGGGAACTACACATTCCTACCTACATCATATCAATATCACAGGGGTAAATAGCTCTAGAAAAAAAAGAGAATCCAAAAAGATAAACTAAACTAATTAACAAACAAACAAGGTACTCACTTAGAACCAATCTGCAGATGTTCACCTAACAACTTCACTTTTCCCTCCCCTTCTTTCAGCAAAATGCGGTACTGTGAGCATTACAAAGATTGAATTCCTTTTCATAAAACGTTATAGGCTAATACACAGCAGAAGCCAATAATAATTTTGTGTTAAAATATCCACATAATAAGAACACCACTGTGATGGTAGATTTCTACCTTGCACATTAAATACTAGTGTACTCATGCTTCTCCTATGCCTGTGGCTTGGGCAATGCCCTGCTCAGGAAACTCGGGATAAATCTGTCCTCGGATTATTCCGGTGTGAGCTAGCCCAGCAAAAGGGACTTTTATTCTGATATAGCTCAACCAAAAAAGTACTCAGGACAGATATACATACAAGCAAAACAGAAAATACCCCACAAACAACAATCACATCATCATTATGTATTCTAATATAAAGTATTTACAGGATTAAGCAGCAACAGCACTGACACATTTAAACATAGTATGGCCTCATCCTGCAAGCCTCTGAAATATTATCTGAATATTTTTAAGTGTGTGCAATCCCTTGCAGCAACTATGAAATTTGGGAGGAGACTGATCAAAAAGCTGAAGCACAGAGCAGCAACGTGACTCACCTAAAATTCTACAGAAAACAAATAGAAAGCCATAAATTAAACTGATTCTGACTTTTAATCTTGTCTGTGGGACTCAAGATCTCTCCCACGAGAATAAGTATAGCAAAGCAAAAGCAACCCCTCCCTTGACATTCTATTATATTTCTATAGTCGTCTCAATATACCAGATCAATTGCATTTGAAAATGCAGCTATTAAACCATAAGTAGACCATCTTTGGAGCCTTTGTTTGTCAATTGCATCAAACAACAATTCTTCTGCAGACAAGAAATCAGGCTGTATTTTTACAATAATTGCAAGTCATTTCTAGGAGAAAGAGGTAGCAACAATACCCAAGGAAAAAAATAACACACTTTTGTGCTTTCCCATCAAACCTGATAGTGGTAGGGGTTTAAATCAGTCAGAGGCAGCTATGCATGAGAGATTGCACTCTGCAGGCTCTATCAGTCAGAAGTCAAGGATACACGTCCATGATTTATCATACTTTTCATGGTAATTAGCTAGAGTGCCATTTTGCTTCCAGTAGCATCACTCAACTTTCTTTTTTTAATTTGGTCTTTTTTTTCTGCAAATGAATTTACATATTTCTCAGTCTCTCATCCCCTACTATGTTTTATTTATGAATATAGGCCTGGCTGATGGTAACTTTAATGTGAAGAAAGTAGTAATTAGTGTACCTATCTGCTAAGTTAATCCCTTTCCCACAATGTCTGCAGAGAAGTTTAAGGTAAGTAACAGTTTGCAGTCAATATTAGGTTTAATTATGCTTAATGAGGGGAACTATCTCTGTTTACTAACTGCACCTAGGTGTGTAGCTTCTATATGAGTTTTTCTCCCAACCTCATTCCACACTGTTAATAGTGCCACTGTGCAGGGTACTTGTGGTGCTTTAATCCATAAAACTTCTCCAGGAGAGCCAAGCAAGTGAGGCACCTGCTACAATACACATTCAGAGGGAGCAGAAGGGCTTTAAAACCATGACAGCTTTGTGTAAGGAAAAAGTTCTTCTCATATTTAGTGGATGCAGTGCACTGGAGAAAAGAAGCTGAAAGCCCCAAAAAGCCCAGACATTCCTCAAGGCCCTCCTCTTAAAAAGTAAAACAAAATAAAACAAAACAAAATAAAATACAGTAAAATAAAATAAAATATTTGTTCCTGGTTTTCAGGGATCATCTGATTAATTTCCTCTTGCAGTTACTGTGATCTTTTACCTCATTGAAAGCTGTGTTAAGAACAAATACTCTGAAGCTGTACAAACAAAGTTGTATTTCACAAGCAGGTATCTTCCACAACTGAAGAGATTCTAGAGGCAATCTGAAGATGACACCAATGTTGCCTCAGAACTCCATACCAGCAAGAGCTCAAAAGCAAAGCCTCAGATTGAAACCCAGTTCTACTTCAACAGCTCTGGTTTAAGGATCTGTGCAATGCTGATACTTCAGTCAGTCTTCCTAATGTGAAGATCTAAATTTGAGTCTACTTCAGTACTTTTTTGCCATAACATTTCCCGTTGTGATTTCATGTATTATCCCCTTAAGAAATTCATGCAGTGGGAATTTTTTAATACATATTTATAACTACCTATGAAAAATATACCTTCCAAAATCTTTGATTCCCTAGGATGCATAGATTTAGGGGGTTTTGTGTGTGTGCACAAGGGACCAAGTTTGCAGAAGTGCTGAAAAAACAAAGCTGTTTGATTTCCAATAAGAAATGGAAGTGTAACACAGAGAGAAATTGTTCTGTAAATGGAGAGGTTACTTCATTTGATTTTTTCAAAGCAGTAAGAAGTGAGTTCTGCATTTCATTCATATCAGAGAAATGTGACATTTCCTCAGACATAGCTTAGGGGTTTTCTTTTTTCTTTTTTTTTTTTTTGCCCTAGTGAGCACTCTGCATGAGTCCACGCATTCCCTCCTTATTTTTGCCATTGGCAACGCTTCAAGAAAATATATTTCTGGTTAGAAAATTGATCACAAAAGCAGGAAAAACTTCTGCTAAATCATGCTTTTTGTTTTTTTTAAAAAAACACCCATTTTACAATTACTTGACTGTCAAAATAGAAGTAAGATTTTATTTAAAGGCCAAACTGTAATTCTGCAAGCTATATCCAGATCAACTGTACATACCTTTGATTGTACAGGTTTGAAAAGTTAAGCTCAAGGCTTATATGTATTTTTCCTACAACATCCCAAATTAACCCTAACACCCATATTACCAGATGTTAAGGAAAAGGTTTCTAAAGGAGAAGTGTGATTTTTAACTGATTTTCCCTCTCAACACAATGTTCCAAAATATGTGATCTGAAAATGTAAATAAGTTTAACTACTGTGTAAAACTGTTAACAGCTACGTAAGAAGAAAGAAAAGATAACTGTTTTCAAAGTGAAAAAATACCTGTTTTCAATATCTTCTTCTTTTGCCTTTTAAGACATCAATATTCACATAAAGATGGATTTCATTAGGAGATGAAAATTATTTACAGGCACATTTATTCTTAGAAAATTGACAAAGTTTTGTATCCGAGAAGAGAGAAGAAGAGGTCACATCACTTCTTGAATACAAAGTCTAGCATCTTAAAACACTACAGAATGACTCTGAGGATATGAAAAACCTAAAGAACTCATCATTTCAAGGCTAGATCATGGGAATTCTACCTGGAGAATGAAAACAGCACTTAATAAAACACCAGGAAAGGGCATATTCAAGTTACTTCTCACCTGCTGCTGCCTTTCAGTAGTTACATAAACAAAACTTGGGTAACTGAACAATAATCGATTTTACTAAAGCACAGTCCTAGGGTTAGAGATGACAGGATCACCTGCAGGCCATGGATGTTCAGTGTACATACACAAGCAACTCTCCTCAAAAATCCACATGCAGCTCTCCAAACTATAGGAAGCAGATCTCCCTGACAGATAGATGGATGTGGGCATTTTACAAAAATCTGCGCAGCTTTCCTCCCAGACAACTTGGGAAAAAAGTTCCACACTTTTCTGAAGAGGATGGTGGGCTTACTTACTTGGTTCTGTCTGGGTAATATCTAGGTTTTTCACTTTGCAAAGTTGCCTCCACACACCTCTCTGGTCAGAGTCACCAGTTATAATGAAGAACAGTGGGAGGATGAAGATTTTTTAAAACTAATTGCAAAATAACCAAAGAAAAGCTGTTTCTCAAACATAAAGAGTTTGTTTAGGTAAAAATATTTTTTCCCAAGACCTAGAGAGGTTCAGTTACCCCTAAATGAATGAATCTCTGCTGCAGTATAATGCCTTGGCAAAGAGAAAGACACTTTCTTTTGATGACCTCTGAAGTAATGATAAGAGCCTCCAGTCTTGGTGGAGGAGATATCCTGAGAGTGATTCAGTCTGGTGGCCTCTGGAATCTCAGGAAGCTTAAAGTCTATATGGAAACAGTGCATCACACCTTTATAGCCCAGCCCTGCAGGTGGGATTGGAACACTGTGTTTTAGCCACATACCAATCAAACTGTTAAAAGGTAACTTGCAAGAGAACACTTATACAGAGATACTGAGATCTTGGGGCAGTCCCATCTCATTAAAAAAAACCCCAAACATCTAAATGTGCCTATAAACATAATTGTAAAGATATTTTAATTCAGAGGAAGGAAAAAGTTTCAGATCAAAGTTCTGCAGCAAATTACCACAATTCAGATTTATAAAAACTTACGTAATTAAAATGCTCTATAACTGACTAAGGAGCAACATTACTTGCTTCTTTTACTTTTTTTTTTTCTCAATATTGATTTCTTGCCAGAAAAAATTCAACTTTTCAGCTGCTTTTCTCTCAGAAGAGCCTCTGCCTACTTTCATGAATTCTCTCTAACATCCTAAAGATATGCCTTTGGAAGGCATAGAGACTTGTATAATCCCCCCAGTCCTATTAATATCAGTAAGAATGATACAAGTTTGATTCCAAAGAGCCAAAGGGAATTACTGAAAAGGCCTCAAAGCTGTTTTTCAGAGTCAAAATGGTCTACCTCATCTTCTTGGCACAGAAGTGGTCCAGTTCCCACTGCTGCTGACCTCTTGCTGTCTCTCATTTTGTTGTCTGCCATTTCATTTGTGGTACAGGAGGAATAGGGGTTGGTCTTTTAATGAGTTAACTTTCCCAAAACACTGCTGAGAGCACTGAGTTAAGGGGGAAGTTAAACAGGAATGCTACTCTGCTCATCAAGCTACTGTATAACTTAAGGCTGGCTTTAACTGGAAGGAAGGCTTACTAAATGAACAACAAAAGCACGTGGAAGGTGATCAGCAGCAGCATCACAGTGTCCCCACACAAATGTCTGACTCAGGTCTAACAGGAAAACAGATGTCCAAAGAGCGGACAGGGAGAGAAGCAGGGAGAGACTGACACAGAAAGGGAGAGAGAAAGAAATAGAGAAAGAGACAAGAAGAGAAATAAAGAGAAGGAAAGAACGAGGGAGGGAGAGAGAGAAGGAAGAAATTATTTCACCATACTACTCAGTGAAAGATGTATCTCCCGAACTTTGCAGGACACTGTAACATTTGAAGTTCAAATCTTGAACCACCAGATGGAGGATTTAGCCCTCTCTTTTACAATTAATTCCTTGTCAAGCCACATTCTATTTTTACATAAAAACAGGGAAGCCCAGTCTCTTTTAGGTTTTAAAGACAATGGAATAGAAACAGGCCAGGGGAAGAAGGAAAAAAAGTCACTGTCCCGAGCTATCCACTGAAGAAAATTAACTTTCCCAAAACAAACACCAGAGATATTAAAGATCAGTATTTAATCTGTCTGGACACCTGGATGTGACATCTGGACAGCAAAATTGCTATTTATTCTTTCTGAAGAACGTAAACTGAGTCACTGGCACAGAACAAAAATTTAAAATCAGATTACGTTCCATGTGGCAAAAGTGGCTAGTGTCACATGTGCCACGTCATCCAGATACTACCAGATGATCTGCAGTTCAGATGAAGAAGAAAATGAAAATGACTGAAAGTTTCTTCTTGGCTTTGACCCTGGCACACATCTGATCAAAACCAATAGTGGTTAAATATCTTGTTCTGAATCTCAAGAAAACTTCCCTGACATACACTTCTTGCCACCCCTTTTTCACTCTCAGTGAAGAGGGATGTTATCTTTTTCATAGAGGAGGTATCAGGTCATGGCCCCTGGCAAATCAACATGAATCACAGGCCACGTGATTCCAATGTGCTCTAAGGAAGAGAATTTTAGCATCCTGAAACTCCATGCTTAAAGCACAGAACAAGGAAACCAGTTGATTTACGAGGCCAATCCTCTCACATTCATTGTCAAAAACAGTAAAGGAGGAAGAGTAAAACATTACCACTGACTTACACCTTCTATATAGAAAAAACAGGAACACTGGCCTGGCATTGTTAGTTTTACTAGAATATCTGCTGGATAACACAACAGATATGAATGCAGGTAAACATAAACACACATTCACACACAATATTGAACTTTGGGTAGGCAGCCAGGCTCTGGTAACCCATGTCCCCTGGGCACAAATCAACTATGAAGGAACAGGGGAAAGTCAGTGTAATAGTTAACTAGCCCAGTGGGCTATTATTCATCACAAGCAGAGAAACAGCAGTGCAGGCTGCAATGCTGGTCCTCTCTCCCTCTGGAATGCTACTGGATGCCTGGAATTAAATTCAGCAGTGGAAAAAAAAAAAAAAAAAACCCCAGCAAATGTAGTGTCAACATAAGAAAGAAGCTGAATTTCGCCTCCTGGAACTGCGAGTAAGGAGGACTTCTGCATGGAAGCAGAGATCTCCTGTGAAGTTTGATGTTGAAAGAACATGACAGATTCCAGCATCAACATTTATCAAATATGAATGCATAGATTTTGGGAGGATTAACAAGGTTATTGGTATCAGATCTAGGCAATTATTCCCTATACAGCAGCAATCAATTCAGCAGTGATCAATTCTTGTGGCAACTGGCCAAGTGTCAATGCTGGTAGCTGCAACCATGGCACCAGGACTGCAACAGAGGGTTAAAGTGCATCCATTTCAGGTGAAACTAAACCAGGAGAATTCCTAGAGCCTGTCAGGGAAATTCCCTCAAATATGTCCAAATCTTTCAAAGTCTTTTACAGCAGTGCAGTAAAACATACTACAACACCCAGTGCTTCCAGTGCTACCTCAGTAAGCATTTTGTGGAAGGGCATTACACTACTGCCTGGACTTCAGCTTGAAGAGACAAAATTAATCTGGTTTTTTTCTAGTTTTCAATGATTCCACTTCATCAGCCATGGCAGAAATGACAATCAAAAATTCAGGTTTATTTTTTATTTTTGAACAAAAAAAATTGACTTCTTGTTTAAGAAGACCTTGAAATAAATGGTTTAGAAAAAACACACCCAGAAAAAGAAGATTCTTGCTTTCCATAAATTCACTTTTCCTCTGAAAGGGTTTGCTCTGTGTGTGGATAAATCTTTTACTTTAATTATTTTGAAGTATTTCTGTTTGAGTGGGTAGGAGTTAAGTATCCACAACACCAAAGTAGGTCCTAGAATTAGTTGTCCTAAACAAAATGTTCTGCTGCAGTGGCCCCAATCTGCACAAGCAGTAAGCCTTGAGTATTTTAGCTTTTTCACAAAGAATACCCAGATCCATGAGAATGTATTACAGGACTTATATTTTATGGACGGGTCATATCTTTCTAATCAGGAACTTCACCCTTCGTTGGATGTTTTCAGTCCAGATAGCCTTCTGGTTAATTAGGTACATACACTTAAAACAACAAGAAGAAAACAAGCCAAAAAAGTCCTAGGAAAACCTCAGATGGAAGTGCTTGGACATAGTTATGTGCACACATCCACAGAGAAAGGAGGAAGAATCTAGGGAAAATACACAGGATAATCACTTCACAGTCAGTGCACACTGACATGAACAAGGATTCCAAAAATAAACACATCTAACATTTAAATCCCAGGCTGCATATTCAGTGACACCCTTTCTCTCATGACTGTATGTACACTCAAAACCAAAACCCCAGCAGCTAAACATCTACAGCTTTGAGGAATTTCAGTTCTCAATCTCGTGGCAAAGCTCCAATCCAAATGTTTCACTGCATCCACAACCTTCTATCACCACATTCTGATTTAAGTACATAAATGCAAGAAAACTACAACCAAAGACAGTTGAAATGAAGAGCTTGTGCTACCCATCCCTTCACAGATATAAAAATGTGATGTAGGCATCTGGAGAAACGGAAGATACCTCCTCCGGTATGTCTCATTCCATAGGTCTCCCCATTTTCTAACTACATTCCTGTTCTTTGCACAAACTTCCACATAGCTCCTCTGCACTGTTGCCCATAGTTACACCCAGTATTTGCAGGTAAGCCTGCAGCCTTGTTCCTTCATCGAGGTAAACAGGAGAGGAAGGAAAATGGTGCAAAGGAAAAGTAGGAAACAATTCTGCACTTACTTGTCTGTAGTTGGTAGCTATATCTTAGGAGTAGCTGCTTTAAAATACAAGTTGTTATTGAGGTTTGGTTTAAAAATCTCTGCCAGTTTTGACATTCGGGTGAAGGTATTGCTGCTGGCTCCAGAATAATTTGCATATCTTATCACTAAATAAAATGTCTGAGGTGTGCACCAATCTGATGAAATTATAAACAAGAGTCCACACAAGTACACATGCCTTCCTGTTTGATTTCTGTCCTGTTCACTCCTCTACAATAAATCATATGATCATCTCATTCTAGCTGGAGGTTTAACTATGCATGTAAAAAGGAAAATGATAGCAGCTTATTCTTACCCATACTTTACAGCTGAGAACCTGACAAAAAATGTGATTTTGGGGAACAAGCAGAAAGCTTATTTTGCTACCTCTTTTATAGCTACAGAATTAGTGGGAAATCCCATGTATTTATGTATTTTTAAAAATAATTTCCCACCCCGAAAGTAAATAAATAAATTAAACTACACCTCTTTTACTACAAAGACAAATATACATGCCTTACTTTATGTCCTGCAATTAATCTCATGTATTTCAACAGGATTACTCATAATGCTGTAAGCGAAATACATGTGTAAATCCTTGCAGAATCATGGTCTGAACTGCCAACAGTTATATGGCACAATTAAATGCCTAGGTCTAAATGTCTCTACAGAAAGATCAGGAAAAAACCCCAAAACTTTAAGCATAATAAGTAACAAAATCTACTCCAGGGAGTAACTATGAGAGAAACAGTATTGAGAGTCTTCCCCTGGGAAATTCACCTGTCAGCAAATCCTTTCATAAATTCATTTTCTTCCTCTACCAGTTACCACCTTCACTTACCACTCTGTTCTATATCACCAGATATGACTCTCCCTTCCCACACTTCCTCTGCTGCTACGTGAAGAAGGAGACAGGAGGTGCACCTTACTCATTCTTTTGCCCTGTGAAGCAGGATGAGAGCACAGTCTGGCCCTTACATTACCAAGCAGGGTAATCAAGAGCTCATGTGCTAATTAACAGGCCTGGGGTGCACAACTTTGCTCCTTAGCCTCCTGCTGAACTGTTCGCACGCCAGCGTCTCACTGAAAATTGTCCGGTAAATGCTAGGGACAGCCCTTAACCTGTCACTGGAGTTCATTACAAGAGGCAGCTGATCAAGATGTAAAAAATTGGGATAGCCAAACTGCCCAGCCCTGCCTCCTGAGGAGTAGCCTACCATTGGCTTTCTTCTGCAAATACTCATGAATGGCATATGAGAAGTTACTCACCGTCAGGTTTCTTACTAAAATGCACGGCTTACGCAAAAACTTCTGCTTGTAAATTAACTCAGTCGGAAATATGAACTAAAATGCCAGGAAAACAAAGTCAATCCCTTCGAAGTTCAAATGACTATTTGTCACAAACATTTCACCTCTACTAATGAACTGCAAAAATGAATGATAGAAATGCAAAACTGTATTATGTTTAGCAGTTAACATTTTAATAAGAAGGAGATTAGCAATTTTTAATACCTCCAGTGCTTTGTTATATTCAATAGCACAATAACTGAATATTTTAATTGCTAATTATTTAGACCTCATTCAGTTCTCACTCAGGCAAAACTCCCATTGAGGGACTCTTGCCTGAGAAAAGAGCTACAGGATTTGTTTTACTGTAATTTGAAAAAACTTTATATATCATAAAAACTATCAAGTAATAGTGAGACAAAAATCATTAAATCCTTAGCAATATTAAATCCTACTGAAATTCCCATTGACTCTCAACGCCAATGTTTTCATATTAAGTAAAACAGATAATTGCAGTTTACCAGTTGTAACTTACCTGTATAATTTATGCCCAGATATACTGGTGGCTCTTAAAGAGGTCTAATAATGTTTTGATTCCTCTTACCGTATCCCTGCTTCTCTCCTGTGGGAAATCTCAGTTCAGATGTGATAAGGAAACAGCATTTCCAAACAATTATGTTATCAACACCTTCAGAAACACAAACAGTAGCATTTGGTTTTACCTTTTGACTTCGGCCTCCAAAAGGGTTAAGAGCAGCTCTCAACACTTCTTTCTTATGCTGCTGTAAAGAAAAGAAATGAGTATGTTTAGAGATTTGCATACAAGAAAACCTGAGTTTCCATAACAGTGAAATAGCTGGTGTTCAGTGGGGAAAGTGGGTGGAATGCTGTATATATATAAATACAGCTATCTGAAGGAAGACAAAACAAAGTCCTACACATTCACATGTAGTGCACAGGTGACAAACAAACTACATGTACTAGGATTTCAAATGTCATGCTATGCACATGTTTCAGAGAGGAAAGTTATACAGCTGGACACAACATAATTAGGGAGTGATTTCTTAGACTCCATGCTTCAAAAAAGTAACTTTTTTTTTCAATTAGGTGCAGTTTGATTCATCTTAGGGATAAAAAAAATGTGTGTCACGACCAAAGTTTTGCCACTTATGTTTGTCATTCAAATGCATTTTGGAAAAAGTTAGAGGTAATTTCTCTAACAGGTCAAGTCTGAAGAGTTTCTCTTTTTTTAAAATGAAAAATATATAAATTTTCATATTTTCAACTATAAATGCCTTCAATGACTGAAATGTTCAGAAAACCTCTCTATAGGCTGCACTGAAGAAACAAAGAACCAAAAGCAGACCTAGTACCATATACTGTTCACTATCAAAATGTTCAAAAGTGGCAGTCACAGCTGAGGAAAAAGCAAGCATTTTGAAGACTGAAGGTAGGAGCTGGGCACCCTCCACCAATGCAGAATATGGTTTAGGGACCAGATTGTCACAGTTTCCAATTCCTGTTATAAGGGGTTCACTTAGATTACAGTGCTCAAATCCGTTCCAGTCTGACCTCCTGCTTCCTTGCAGGAGCAGTGAGATCCCTTTGTTCCTCTCAAGTGCTGACTTTCCACCTAAGAACCTGTGTCCAAAGCTAAATCGCCAGCTTGAGTATGGCAGGACAACCTAAGACTACTGGTAATCTTTAACAATATATAAAAAAACCCTGAACATGTAATTTTAGATACATTACTAAAATTATTTAAAAATTAATAATTTGTTTATATAATATAAAATAACCCACATATTTTGCTACTGGGGGTTCTTCATAGCTAGCCATGAAGATATTTTAACTGCTGGGATTACAGGTGAGAACAGATTACTCATCAGAATGAACTCATCTTTGACATCCTTTACTTATTTAGAAAGAAAGCACACAAAGTGTTGCTTTCTCAAATAAAGAAGATAAAACACCAGTAGGCTTTCAGGCTCATTGTTTCCAAGCCTGACCAGTTCCTGGCTACTGCTGGGATGCTTCTGTTTCTTTCTCTGAGGCATGCTCACAATTTGTTTTCAGATCTTGTCATTCTCCTTTTGTTTTCTGTGTGCTTTCTACCTGTGGTCATTACAATCAAACGATGCCTCCAGCAGCATTTGCAGAAATTTCCCTCTGACAATCCCCAGCGTGTGTGGGTCAGTCCTGAGTGTACTCAGCATAGGCTGCTGGATGGCAGCTTCCCCTGTTTTCCAGGAAGAAGGCTTATTTTGCTTGATCCAAGGCTGTGCAACAAATGCTTCAGCTTTCCTAAGGTCTGCAGTTGCCTGAATAGTGAGAGACTGGCTGGACAGTGGCTGTTGGCACTTTCCAGCATTACACAAGGATGGTCTGGAACAGTCAGTCAGATCTGCACAGACAATGAATAAAGCAAAGCAGAAGGCCCAGATATTGAGTAATGAGGATCGGCTTTTGACCTTTAAATGCTGCTGGATGGATTGCACGAGGATATGTTTAATTCAAGTGATACTATTAGGTACAAAATTGTACTGTTTGCCTAATGCCTACCTCATCTCCCAGCTGCACCACTCTGTGCTTGCTGGCACACTACGTGCTGCAGCGAGAGATGGCTCTGCTGAGTGAGCCCAGTAAGAGAGGGTGGTACTGGGGAGCATGGGACAGCTGAAAAGCATGGAAAGAGCATGGGAAAGTCTGGTCACAAGATACAAGAGAAAATTTTCTATTTTAAAACCCATTGATCAGTCAGACCTCCAGCACTGTTTAGACTCCTCAAGCTCTGCAAAGGATTAAATCCAAGTCAAAAGTCTCTGTTTCTCTTCCCTGGCCTACTGACATTTAAAAATTTGTATAACTGCTCATGATGACAAGCTACCCTCTTGTCAGCTGTAATTTTTGCCAGAAACTGCTCTACATGAGTCTGTAGAACTGATATAGTTACTTTATTTTCACAATTATTAATTGATCCTTTCTAAACATTTGAATGCCTGAATTTAATTAGGGGCAACATTTCTGCCATAGGTTTTATTACTGTTTTTATACATGATTTATATTAATCAAGCCTTATACTTGAGATAGTAATTTGTTGGACCAAGACAGCTGTTTCCAGGCCATACACTTTATTTTCAATTCCAACCTCCATATTTACACCTTGTGGTTTAACTTTGATCAACAGCTTATTGGTGATTCAAATTATATCATATATGTAATACCCTCAAAATCTGATGCATCTGTATGATATCAATGGAGTGAAAAACTCTGCATGCAATTCAGGAACCCACTTCGTTTTTTTTCACTTTTACATGAAAGTAAACTCCATGTGCTAAGCAGAGGTGAATACTTCACAGCACAGGCTCACTAGAGGCTTACTTGGCTCAAAGCTGTCAGTCCTCACAGAGCCTCGAGGTAGGCCATAGTGATTTCCTAGAAAAATGTGCTTTTCAGGGTGAAATAAATGAGGTACATTTATTAACTCTGCTTTTTAAATATCTAACCAGACTGAGATCTACCACAAAACTAAGAAATATAGAAATAGATAACTTAACCAGTCCTAAATTAAAAATGCCTCTTCCACTATGCTAATTGCTTGTACAGCAACAGGAGCTTCCTGTACTGCTGAAAATGCAAACAAGAGGAGCTGTATACATTTTTTCATTTCCTTATGTTGATGCCTTATAGGCTGCATGGCCTTCTGACATTTGCTACTAATGAAAAAACACACTGTTCAGTGACCTATCATCAGATTAAGGAAAACCAAGATAAACACATTCTATTCAAGAAAATGTAAAGAATGTGTCAATTTATTTACATTTTCTCTCAAGGTTATGGGAGGGGGTGGAATATTGTATGATGGTAAATCTTCTCCTTTTAAGATCCTACATTTAAGAACAAAATTCAAAGAGTAGGTTAAATTATATTAGCATCACTCTGGTTCAATTCCTTCCAAACCCAGTCATCACACATACAAACTAAAGTCCAGCTGCAAGTGAACGAAAGAAATCACTGTTTATTAATGCTAAGAATATGTGAGCCAAAAAGAATCTCAGACATGATTCACTGTGAGAGTACCTGTAAACCTCTTGGTCTCTTTTGAGATTCAACATGGCATGAAACTTGGGCAAAGTACATTCTCAGCAAAATGGACACTGCATCACAATGCTCTAAAACAAAAAAACCCTCAGATTTGTGTGAGAATTTAATGTTTGTGGAAAAGTCTAATCTGGCACACTTTAAGCTTGAAATCCCCCCATTTTCAGGGCAGCATTTCTAGCAGGAAAAGAGATTGTCTCATGCAGGCTCACCACCATCCCTAAGCTTTGAACTGAGGGACGAGGTTGAACAGTCAGCTTCTGTTGCTGGTTCAACCCTTCATTGACTTACAACCACAGGGCAACTCTTACTGACTGTAGTAATGGGTTTTTGTCGTATGAACTTTGGCCCACTGAGAACTAGAGTTGAGATCTCTGTCACTTCTCTCAACTGTTAAGCTTGTATGTCGGGGGGGGGGGAGAATAATTAAAAAAAATCAAGTGACTAGCATTAAATTCCAAGATAAAGACATTATCTGAAGAATTTCTGAAGACAACTGCCCAAAGCAGACCACTGACCAGCTCTGCAAGTATAAGATAATGAACTGGACATGATTTGGCTTTTTTGTGGGAAAGGAAGCCTCATATATGTATAGAAAAAATGTAAAGAAACAACCGTGTTACAATTACATCCTTCACACATGCAAAAGTCTTTCAGGAAACAATTTAAGTTCCCTGTGCAGTACTCAAATGTATTTGAAAAATACTGTCTGCCCATATTTATCTCTGTGGAAGACTTGGATTAACTGTCTAGGCTCAGGACAAAATGATCTTTGAAGGCACCAGTCACATGATGGAGAAAAGGGAGCATTTGTAATGCTGTCTGCGAGGTTCATATGCCTTCATTTCGTAAGTTTACTTAAACAGAAATCATCACCTGGAACATGAGAAGCAAATGGCATTTTTAATATCAGACGTACTAGCAATGAGCCTGTGTATTTCTTCAGAAGGAAGTAACAGTGCAGACAGGGAATTTAAACATGCCATGGTAACAGATGAAGACTTCAACTGTCAACAAAATCAGGCTATTAATTTTCACATAAACAGTCTTTTAAAATCTTTGATTTTTAATGTACGGTCCAAAGATCACTCTCGCATTTCAGCAGCTTTTGTCTTTTAATGCCGATCACTACAACTGACTTTTCACACTACCCTGTGCTTTGCCTCCCCTTTGGAAAAGGTGAGTGAAAATATCAAATGACATCTTATTCTGCCAAGACCAAAGGAACAGTTCAAACATTCAAAAATATTAGGCAGCAGCCTTACTTTAGGTAGGAAGGGAATGTGATCAGCAGTGGGCAGGGGAGGAAGGGGGAACCAAACCCAAATCCAAACTTCTTCTCTTTCTCTATTTCAATCTATGCTTAGGGCTAGACTATGTAAAACAACAAGCAAAAATGACTGGACAGAAACCCTAGAATTATTTTGCTTTTCATGACATTCTCTTCTCAAGTGACAGATGCTGAGATTCAAGAGGAGCCTGGGAAGCTATTGGCCTCTTCATTGCCACTGAAAGCAGAGGTGCCCAGACTGATCCACTTGGACTAAACTATCGCCTTCCACAGGATGCAGTCTCTCAATGGGTGGTTCCAAACGTGGCTGGGAGAGCAACTCATGCTGCTGTGGCCTGTCCGGACCCTCTCAAAGACAAGCATTTCAGATTTCACATCTGTCAGTTTCCAGCACCTCCCCAGATGAAAGCAGACACATGATGTGTATGTTACAGATCTTTTCCTCCAATTTCTGTGCTATTTCTGAAGGGGAACAAGGCTGGAACTTTCCTTTGACTGAGATGAACCAAATGTCATCTCATAACAAAGAGAGACCTCTCTGTCTGTGGTCACTGGAAACCCAAAGTAGGAATCAAAGGTGCTGCTTTTGTCTGAAAAATCATTATCACCTTTAAAATTTAATTCCCTTAAAGCACTAGAGATTAGTCTGGAGGAACGCAAAAGGGAAGTGAGAGATGACAATTCTCCTTTCTCTCCAGAGATTATGTGTCCCTACAGATTTTGTTTCCTGTGCAGTACTTAACTCCTTGATGCCTTTTCTTTCATGATTTCTTCCTTGGCAGAAACTTCTTCAAATTTAAAAATCAGAACATGAGCCAAGTAAATAAAAATAAATAAATAAAGTTCAATGCCTATAAAAAGTACACAGACTAACCTGCTTAATTATTAACAAGTAAACATAACAAATTCTGAATTATTTACTTAATCTTTTTCAGCTACAAACCTCAGACTTTTAGAGCATGAAATACATGCTTTATTTTAGGACACAAACCAGGTATTTTATAAGGCTCTGGACATTTTTGTGGAGGTGGGGTTGTTTTGAAGAATATGCATTTCTTATTAACCCCCAAATAGCTTCCTATCAACAAACCATGTTGGAATTTTAAACACAGAAATAAGAGTTTTAGTATAAAGATCCTGTATACACGTGTTTGCTAGTGAATAGGATGGCTGTTTCTGAACTGCAGCTGAGCAAAAATAAGATTCCTGTGAGACATATGCACCTTCCTCAGCTTCTGTACATCTGCTAGGAAGATGCTAGATTCAGAGGGAAAACCTGGTAAAAGCTCCAGACAGGAATTTTACAACAAAGGATAGAACAGCCCCAGTACAACCACATTTTTTTTACTGAATAAAGCTACCCTGCTGAAGCAAACCTCATCTGTGCTACAACCAAAAAAAGGTCATCAGCACTTGTCCCTGATGTTCTGACAAGACACTTTTCTTGGCCGGACCTCCAGCTGGGCCCATCTTTTTGCTCTCCCTTCTGACACATTGTTCTGCCTAAAGCAGTGCTGATGTGACACAGCCTTCCCAGGTGATATGCTAAAAATGAGGGAAGTTCTAAGTTCCTTGCTGGATAAAACAGGTGATATCTTTACCTGCTGAAGTTAGCACAGACCCTTTGAAGTCCCCTGCATTCAGTAGTGTAAAACAACGCCCATCTCCTCAGTAACCTCCGGCCATTACACAGTCAAAACTTTTTGTCTGAATGGTAATATCATCATCATCATCACCATGGCAGAAAGATGGTTGTGAATCTCAGAAAACTTTCCTTAACTAGCATTTCATAGAAATGATTCTGTGATATTGCTTTTGAAGCCCTGAATTAACTAAGGCATATCACAACATCACAGGATATGCTGAGTTGCAAAGGACCCACAAGGATCATCAAAGTCCAACTCCTGGCCCGGCACAGGATACCCCAAGAGTCACACCATGTGCCTGAGAGCACTGTCCAAATCCTTCTTGAATTCTGTCAGTCCTGATGCTGTAACCTGTTTCCTGGGAAGCCTGTTCCAATGCCAATTCACATACTGATATTCCCTCAGCACTGATACAAACATGTACAATGTGATGATATCTGGTAACGTATTAATCTCTATATATTAATCTTATTAATCTACTCAAAATTGCTATAATGGTAAACGCAGTTTGTTCCTTTTTCCCCTGATTTTATATCTTTACAATTTTGTCAGTATTTATGTACTATAGTTTTGGGGGTTTTTTGCCTATCAAAGCCCTCCAAAAATGCAATTCAGGAAATGAGACAGTTAATCACAGAGTTGGCTTAGTCTCTAATTTAGGTGGCCTACTTATGTTAGCAACATTTTATTAGCACATTATGCTGTATATTTAATATTTAGTACACTGTATGAGAATGGTTTACTGTGTACTGCTCACATAAATGACTTACAAATTCTGTTTGACACATAGAGAAGAGTGCATAAGTAATACTTGTATTTCTGTGTATACCTAATGCTACAGAAAATAAGGATAAGCAGAAAACATGTAGAGAAAACACTAAAATGTATCTTTGATGGACTTAAAGGCTAGCTTACAAATACTTCAGTAGACAAAAGATGCAGCATTAGTGATATACACACAATGCCCTTGAAGTATCCCTTCTTTAACTTCTGATTTCAAATCTTCCTCTGGAAGCCTCAGCTGAAGGAAAAGGACTTTAATTCAAAATTGCTGAAGTCTCACAATGCAAACAATTGCAACAAAACAAAGAGCAAATCCTTCCCAAACCTTTTGTATTTTACTAGACCCAGAAGACAAAGTAGGATCTTTCTTTGAGTTTAGAAGTGCTTTCAGGACATTTTTCAAGAGGCAGAGAAGATAGCTATGTCCTCATGAATTATGCAGCCTTTCCAGTGTGTACTTACACAATGCTAGCTGGAAGCCCCTGGGAAGGATGCCCAGTGCTTATGAGCAGCAGGTGGTACCAAAGGAGAATCACTCAGCCAAAACAGATCCAAGTTTTCCTTGAAGAGCTGGAGAGCAGCTCTGAGCAGGGATCCCAGTTGTCTGGCTATAGCTATAGCTCTTTTGGTTATATTGGTGTTCAGAAATTACCACTGAAAAGGAGATTTTGACTTTAGTCCTTAGTGAGGAGAAAAAGTATATTGCTGTGTATTTTTTTTTATGCTTTTCATGCTCCTTCTATTTACAAAGTGAATCAAAACTCAGACATCTGTATGGGTCAGAAAAGGGAAAATCACAGAATTCTTTAGGTTGACATGAATCAGCCCCATGTCAAAACACCCATAAGCAGTGCTGGTACAATTCTTACATTTGCTTTTGATCTCTAACCTGTGCAGCATTCACATTTGTCAGAAAAACGTTTTTCTGGTATCAATGGACAGGTAACAGTGAAGAAAGGATGATAATCTCCCAAGTCAAGTGGCCTTCAGTTGACTCTGAAGCCCATAAAACCCCAGTTAAGAAACAAAAGGTCATCAAAACACAAGAAAACTTATTTGTAATCAGTTTTAGCTTTTTGTATTTCTTCTGCTGCGTAATTTGTCAATATATCTATCAATCCATAATGAGGTTGCTAAGACAGATGCTAAGACTTCAGTAAATATCAAATTTCTTTTCTGCAAAAATAGATAATCACAGCAAAAGCATTTTCTTTCTGCTGGTGAAGTATTTTCAGTATTATTACAAAAGACTCTTACTTTTTATTGCAATCCCTGACAAAATATCAGTTCCAAAGCTTTTCCCACTATCATCGGTTGATGTTTGCCAAGTGACATTCAAAACATTTTTATTTTTAAAAACAAAAACAAAACAAAATTGAGCCTATTTTCCATTCTTTTTATTCTTGTACTTTACTGAATTTTTCAATATTACTCCAATACATGTATAAGACTTACATGGCATACCTAAAATGCCTCATGTAGAAAAAATTAGTTCACATTTCCTCTAGGAAAAAAACCCCACAAAACAAAACAATCTACAGAACCTCTTAGAAAATGTGTCTTTCCCCAGTTATATTCAGTGGGGAGCATTAAAAATTCAATATTTGCCACTTTGCAATGACTTCTGGACACAAAACAGTTTCTTCATGCTGCAATAGTTTTGTCTAGTCAAAACACAAAGAGAATTAGAACAAAAATACATACTTGAAACAGTTCTAAACATGACACCCACAAAACATCTTCAATCCTGACATCACTCTTCCCCTTATTTTTTCCAGTTATTCCTACCATTCGTTACAGATATTTATTTTTTATAAAGATTAATGTATAAAAAACCAGTACATAGAAACCAAGTAACAAGAATGGGTCTAATTAAAAATTCATAATATTACAAAAATAACTATTATATTAATCAATATGAAGACTGAGATGTTCAGATCAGTGGCACATTTTTAGTTCTAACATTCATTCTGCTTTAAGAACATGAGGACAGTTGATTTGGTAAAAGCCTTAGCTGAGATAACACCATTATATAGTATTTGGATTAAAACTGTGTTGGGAGCTATATTGCAAGCTAGCAGATATCTCCATTACAAGAATGCATCATATCTCATAGGACAAAGTTTCTACAGATTAAGATTTGAAAAAAACCCCAAAAACCAAAACGGTCTCCTCTTTCAGCTGAAAACTCACCAGCAAAACTGAAGGGATAGTTGTGGATCAAACTTGACTATGCTTTAATCTTACCAAAATCACTAAGATTCATTTAACTCATTGCTTATTACATAACAAAGCTTTTAAATCAAGAAAGCTTTAGTATGTATACTTTCCATAGTAAAATCTCTTTCTTGAAGTGATACCCCTCAAAACATGTGATCACCTTGATATTGTTTTAATAGCACCTACACATATTTAACTTCTATCTGTATTTTTCTCAAGCTTGCACCGTTCTTTTATTTAATACAGGCCAACGGATTATGCAGGGTTTGGAAACTAAACAAGTTCCTGAAACATGTTTTCTGATAATAAACAATGTATATTGCAGTAGAGTTTTGAGATCACTGCAAGATTGATGTACTAGGCACTGCACTGACACAGCCTGGAAGACAGTTGTCACTAGAAAAAAATTTTCAGACAAGCCAGCCAAAGGGGGAAGGAGCGGGAACTACTTTTTCAGATGAGTTGAGACACACAGACTGGAGTTACTCAGGAAATCTGTGACAAAGTACAGTGCTGAACTTTTATCTCAGGTTACTCTCCACTGCTTTAACAAAAAAGCCTTCCTTCCTCTCTATTAATTATATAAAGCAAAAAAATCCCAGAATTATATCTAGCCCATTAATTGAACAATTCCAAACGTCATGCTACTTCAGATTTGCACAACTCCAGCATCAAGCATCTCAAAGCACTATAAACCAAAACCAAATAGAACTAGGTTATGCTCCTTTTGCAAGCAGCGAAATAAAAACAGAGTCATTAGGGTGAAGTCATCTCATCTAGCTTTGGCCCTCTAAAAGACACTGTGACCTAGGCTGCTCCCGTCACCACTGGAACAAGGTGAGCATCTTGAGAGGGCAATTCCTTCTCTTCTCAGATACCCAGCTAAGTCAATCACCAAAGAAATGTCACCCTCTCTTCTTCCTATTCCTTCCACCTAGCCTAGATGCTGAGACTAAACACCTTGTGTTTAGCTGAGCGAGCTATTGATCTCTATTCCATCCCAAAATATTCCTATCCCCTGTTCTCTTCCCTTTTTCCTATGAGACAGAAAACCAGGGATGGGTCAAGGTCTGTGTGTGCTGACTAGTGAGCACATCCACATTGAAAGTTAGGTGCACGCTGCCAGACCTGTGAGTGAATTGACAAATCACACAAACAGAACTCACTGCTTCCTAGTGTCCAGGTATCCAGACCTTTCCAGAGGTACTGGCAGCCAAACAAATGGCTGCAAGTCTCTAGGTCTAGCTCAGATTTGTGCTGCTCTAAGCCCAGAGAGCAAGCCCAGAAGGAATATCTATGATGCTGTCACAATATAAATAATGCTAATAAATAAAACTCACATAAAAATGAGATTTTTTTTACAAGAATGGTGAAAAAAGTCTGCTATCAGACTTTGATCTCAAGTCCTACTATTCAGAAAAGAAACTACCTCTGAATCTCAGTGAAAATTAATCTGTCTGTGGCTGAAACAACTTTTAAAAGACAAAAATGATTGTATAGTTTTCTCTGTCAACTCAAAGATCGGATTTAGGGATCCAAAAATGCTTGACTTTTCTACTGCAGATCTGCATGCATCAGAAAAATCTGGCACTGCACTGCATGACAAGACCTCGAAGCTCTGAAGTAACCATGAAGTGGCATTTCAAATAGCTCTCAAAATGAAAACTGGCTAACACAAAATCAGAGTGATGCCTCCTCCAACATTAAAACAGACACTGGGAATGAAAAATTCGTTGTCTTGCTTCTGCCACAAAAGAATGACTTTGACTAACAGCTTCCATTCTTTGCATAGAAAGTTAAGTAATGTATTTCAGTGTTTTTGCCAAGTTAAGCCAAGGGAAGGAGTTCTCTAAAGAAACCACAGGATACCAATGGAGTCACATGAAAAAATACCAGCACTTTCATTTTATCACTTTCAAAGTTCTAAAGAGAATGAGAATCAGACTTTGCAAATTCAAGCTTCTCTTTCTTCAGCTCCTAGCAAAAAAAAAAAAAAAAAAAAAAAAAAAAAAAAAAAAAAAAAAAAAAAAAAAAAAAAAAAA
>VZUI01058243.1:0-11820 GCA_013401135.1 Cettia cetti
TATTATATATTATATATTATATATTATATATATTATATTATATATTATATTATATATATTATATTATATATTATATATTAATTATGTATTATGTATTATGTATTATGTATTATGTATTATGTATTATGTATTATGTATTATGTATTATATAGTATAAGGTATACACTATACACTATATATAGTGTATATTTTATATTATATTACATATTATACATGACATATTACATATTATACAATATACAACATTATACATTATATGTTTTTTATATATATATATGTAAAGTACCTCTCTAAGAGAGCATGAGAGTCCCAGACTTAATTCTTACATATCTGAGGGTCTTGGCCAGATTTTCACTCTACCTCTTCTGCCAGAGGATTCTAACCTGCAGAGATAAACCTAAAGCACAGCACAATAAGGGCTGCAGCAAACAAAGAATTAAATACAGGTTCTGGAGGAGAATAATGCACCAGTCAGGGAGGACTCTCTGTCACCTTATACAATTCAGTCACAGTATAAGAAATTACTTAAAACTGAGCAAAGAAAGAAGAAGAGCCACAGAAAAGATATTTAGCTGGAAAATTATTCTGACTTGTGAAGAGGGACTAATATGCTGTTTTTATAGAATTAACAAAAACTACTGAATATTTTCCTTATAGCGTACTTTTATGTTTATTTCCTAATCTGAGGATTAAGAGTTAATGTGGTATTTTGCACCTCTGACCACTTCCCGACATGTGGTGGTGCTACTGTTTAAAGCAAGTCAGAGAGGCTTCTCTAAAGATCTATCTGACATTTCATTCCTTTAAAAAATGCATAGTCATCTTACAAACAATAAAAAAGCAATCTCCCCAGTCTCATATTATTTTTTTTCTTCTAATGAAAATACGTGTACATATTTATTGATCTAGAAATATTTTTCTTTTTATAATAAATTTATCTATGTGTATAGTATTCCATTAATTGAAAGAAATTTATCGATCAGCAGGAGAGAGAAATTTACCTATTCAGCTCAGAACTTATGTAACTACTTTACTTGAGGTCACATAATAGCTGTTGCTTGTAGCTCACCTCTACACATTGGAAAAAAAAATCAGGAAATTAACCCATTTGGTTAAAAGTTTTCCCTTACACCCACAGAAGAAAGCTGATAAAATGTTCTGATGTGCTATTCTAGTTCAATTTTTTGCTGTTTACTGCAGTTGCGTTACATATGGGCATATTTCATTTTGTTGCAAGCTGTGCAGAAAGGAAACTTCTCATGGCATCCCTTTCAAACCTGATGAGAGCTACGCAAAAACCCTGGCCTCTGTTCAAGGCCACATCTGATGCTCCTGGCAGCATGCAAAGGAAATTACACACATGGTGGAAGAAGGGAGGAGCACAAGGAAAGGCTGCCTTCAGAGATATCACAGAACTATAAAAAGAGTTGTTTTATAAGTCTCTTGTGTCATAATAATAGTAATAATAGTAATAGTAATAATAAATTATGGTTGGATCTTTATTGTAAGAAACTGGTGCTTTTAGGGGAATCAATCAGATCAGCTCATCTCATTTCTAGCAAGAAAACTGGCAGAACATATCTGAGAATGCTCAGCTCTGTGGAGCTGACATTCCTTTCTACCAATGACAAAGAGTAGAAAGGTCAGTGGAAAACAGCTCACCTGGAAATAGAACTTTCACAGGCTTGCTGATGTCCATAATAACAAGAAATAGGCTTTGAACACAAATGCAAAACATGCAGTTTTGCATGCCTTCTATTTGACATGTAAAAACAGTTTAGAGGAAAAAGAAAGGAGCGGGGGGAAGCTTTCTAACAGGCAAGATCCATATGACTGTGGAATAGTTTTCAAAAGGAAATGAAAATGTCATCACCTGACATTTCTGAAGCTGTGCTTTCAACTCCTGAGACAGAGTGCCGGCAGGAGTGTTAAATAGAAGAGCTGGTCACAGACGAGTACACTCTCCATATGTTTCCCTGGGGCAATTAGTGTCACTTCCCCTATGAAGGGGCTCAGTGTGCTTACCAGTGAATATGTCAGGTCTGGACACTCTGAAAATAAACACTACAAAGTCACTGACAGGACCTTTAGGTTGAAAAATGAATCATTCTAACTTATACATTCTCAAAAAGAAAACCAAATAAAACAAACCCGAACAATTTTAATTGAATATTCCTTTGAAAGAAAGTTCTTTGCACTCCCCTGTGACATCCCCAGGGAAGAGAACCAGAACATATTTAACCAAAAACATGTCTCAAGGAATCTTTTGGGTTCCCTAATTTTTCTCTTTCTTTTTTTGTTGCACAGCTGGATTTTTGATGCAGGGGCAGAAGGTTTCCCCTTCATGCAAACACACAGGCACCAGGCCTTAGAGGCCTCCCCTGAGGAATTTGAAAGCACCAACCAACACCGAGGTACCCCAGGGTGGAATGTCAGGAATTGCCCCTTCCTCACTGCAACCCCCAGAGTGCCTGAGGACCATACCAGGCTGCCTGGGGGAGCTGTTAGCCAGTGCTGGTACATGGCTTCAAAGGTATTAAAATTCTCAGCAATCCATAGTACTATTTAAAATTATTTTTATTTAGAAATCCCTCTACGACTTATGAAAAATCTCTGAGGAGCTGTGTAGATGTCAACACTAACAGAGCGTTAGCAAGGTGAGGTGGAGCTGAAGGCCTCTCCCACACAAGAGTAATCAGAACAAACTCCTTCCCCTTTCACTCCCTCCTCCTGAGATGCAAACAGTGGGGGAAAGAGAGCTATTTCCTCCTTTCAATCCTGATACTGATGATTGGGTCGCTCCCCTTTGAGGAGGAGGGAAGCAGCAGTGAAGACAGGTTGGGCTTCCTTCCAAGTGCACCATCCTGGGGCTGTCCTCAGTAAATTGATGGCATTGCTGACACTAGCAGGGGCTGCTTTGTCCAGGGACAATAGCAGGAGGGAGCAGCTGGGATGCACATGGATGTCTGACACATCAAACCACCCTGCAGCAGGGCACTGTCAGCACCTGGTGGCCACTGACTGAGGGCAGCAGTGCCAGAAAGCTCTGTGGCTGGCTCTTCCAGGTGGGAAGGGATTCCTAAATAAAAGTCCTTGTTAAAGAAAAAGGCATTAAAAAAGCAGGACAAAAAGGCACAAAAGCTTTAGTTTTCATTTTAACAAGTCATTGGCAGGAGTGGAAAAAAGCCACTCCAAGGAGGAAATGTATTTTAAACTTTAAAGCCATTACTACCCATCTCTGGGAAGCTGAGGGATGCTGACCACTTCTAAGCAAGTGGGACTGACCAAGAACTGTGAGTACTGTGTGTCCTTCACAAGATTTGTAGAAGTAAGTTGTTGTTCAGGCAGTAGTTTGCTAGGATATACTTTTTTTTAAAACTCTGAGTAGCAAGGTCCTAATGCAATATCTGTTTACTACAATTCTCCAACAGGCAAGATTTCTTGGCTTTTATCCAAACCATTTAGTTCACATATATATATATATTAGAAAAAGCTGTCACATCAGCAGCTAAGGTTGATAGCAAGAGAGACAATCAGAGGTTTAAGAGGTGGAAGGCCTACTACTGAAGATTTCATGAGAAATGGAGGAGAGAATGCCACTGATGCAAGGGGAAGGTCAGGAAACTTAAACATCTCAGGGACACTTAAAAAATAATAAAATAGCCCTTAGGCCTTCTAGATGCTGCTATGCAGCTTTTGGGATCCTGATATTTCAATCTGATTTTCATACCAAGGTGAGTACTTCACTAAATGTGCATCAGACACATCCAGCACTTGTCAAGGGAGTTTGCTGGGATGCATCTACAGCACCACAGGAATGATGTGACATTTGAGGGTGCCTTTGAGAGATGACACTTTATAATTTTATTGATTATTTTTATTAACACCTGAATGCTGCTGATGTGGGTGGAGTTTCACATTTCCAACTGTGAGAGTCTGGTCAGGTCCAAATGGGAAGAGATTTCACAAAGATGGACTCATCACAGTTGCCTGTTCCTATCTCATCCTCTAATGACATATTTTAACAGATCTTCTCCCTTATCAAGACCACACAGTCTGGGGGAAAAAGTGGACACTAGAAGGATTTTACAAGGCATTACTCTTATTGCTTAGGAAAGGGATAAGGCCAGGTGTCTTCTGTAGACTTGTCAGTGACAAGAGGCAAGGCATGTCAGGAAATCCAATTGCTTTATTTGATAGTCTCACTTGTGAACTTCAAGACACAGCCTGACAATGGGCAACATGAAGAACACTAGCTTCTTACAAAGCAGAGAAGTATTTAAGTATAACATTATTTATATGGTCCTTTATTTCACAAGTACATCTAAAACGAACCTTGTTTCCCTCCCCTGCCTCCAGAATACCAGGAAGGCATTAAGAAGCTTGGACAATTTTTTCAATCTTTGAGCTCATGGAGCACACTGATGAATTAACACCTTGTCAAAACACTGTTTCTGTTTACCATGTTTTCATAGCACGTTTACTTAATGACTTTCTGGAAATAGTTATAAGAAATTTCTCTCCCACCTCCTGTTTAAATACGAATCCTCTACTGTGAAAGTTAAATAATACTTGCTACTTTCTTTTATCTTGACATGATATTTCAGTCTTGCATCCAGGAACTTTGCACTTTCAAATTTCTTGAAATATAAAGAGTAAAATTCTAGATCTTGTGACTTAAAAAATATTGTTTTACTTCTCAAAGAAGATGACTTGTTTTTTTATTAAAAAGAAAATGGATATAATTAAATTGGGAACTATTTTTGTTGTTTTTATCTTACATTAAAAATGATTTTAAAATTACTATTTTCCCCTATACTGCTACTGAGCTATTGTGCGCTCATGTTATGAAGTAACTTCAGCTAGTAACTTGCACACTGCAATTTCTCATCTATTCTTGGTAGTTATGTTAAAGAATTCATCTTTCATAATAACAAAATGGAAAACAATAAATTGGCATGCACAATAAAAGAATTTTATAGGTGTATGCTGTTTGGTCATTGGAGACAGGAAACAGGTTAGAACTGCTTCATTGAAGAACTGTGCTAAAAGGGCAAATCAACACGAACTAGCAACTAACAATGGTGTCTCCTGTATGTGAGTTGAAATGACTGGTGGCCACTTCTTAGTGAAACAATTGCAAGAGATTATAGATAAACCTTGATTTCTGTGTTCCTGTTTGTTGTGTATGTGTAGGAAATTAAGATATGAGGCTCAGAGAATTCAACCTGCGTCTCCACCATGCCAAAGTAGATTACACCTTCCCAGATTTAGTGCTGCTAATTACTGTAATTTTAACCAATCAGAAAAATCAAAATAAAATTGCAACAGTTACTTTTCCTCTGATATGCAGAGAATGTCTTTGGTATTTTCTTGAAATAGATTAGCCACAAACAGCATGAAACAATCATGGAGGTTGTGACCCAATAAAATCATTTTTCTCATTAGGAAACAATTTTAAAAACCCCAAACATTTTAATTATATTACTTTTTTCACATCATTACCACTTCCTGTTCCACTTTTAAAAAGCATGGTTGATTTTGTCAAAGCTTTTAGCAACCGCTGACCGTTGATATTTTCTTTATTGATGGTCACTTCAGATCCCAAAAATATGAAAAAATATATCATCCTTAAAAACATGGTAGTAGCTAATTATTGAACATCTCTGCAGTCACTATGGAAATAATGAATAGAGTTAAAATAAATAAATTTGAATGTTTTTAAGAATTAGAAGTAATTAGCGGTACTAAATAACTCCATGCTAATGAACAGAAGGAATATCCTCAGTTTTAGATATACTGAGTCAGGTAAAATGACTGCACTTTGTGGTGATTCAAACACATAATTCAAAGGGTTCTGTTAAGGATTTCTAATCAGCAAAATGCAGACCAAGGCATCCAATCCCTTATCTCAAACTACATTTTAACCTGTTTTTTTTTTAATATTGCACTCTGTACATTCATTTACAACCCTTTAAATGGTGCTGCAATTACCAGGGCTGTTCTCTGCTGAGTTGTAAGGCTAATATATATTTTTAGGATCTAATACAACACCCCCTTGCTTTTGTGATAATGTGACAGAATTATCAATGAAGAGCTGGAGCTATGAAGACTCGTGTTATTGTAATTAGAGAGATCTAACCATGTTTCATACCTGTGTAGCTCCATTCTTAGGTCATCTATCCCTGTTTTGCCAGCATAATGAGATTTAAACCAAGTCTTATCTTCCAAGTGCTCATAAGTATCAGTTCATCCCACATTCAGCAACAGTAGGTGACAGGAGGATCGAAGCCAGATTAACAAATGGACTTCACAGAACAAGGATTTAGCTTGACTGTTAAATACACCTGGGGCATTAAGTCACACCAATAGCAGTTAATTCCTGCTGTAGTTTGTGACAGTGCTAAAATGCTCCTTATATTGCTCTAGATGTAGATTTTTTCTTATTTTTCATTAGGACACTTATTTTCCCAGTTACATGACGGGACTATGAGAAAGCAGGCTACGGTTTGATGCTCAGTCCTATACATCAAAGTCAATTCTGGCTGGATGCTATTCAGCTTTTAAGAAATAATAAAAATTGGTTCTATGACAAGCTAAAACATTTGTTTGTTTATAGCTGTTAGAATTGCTTCTCTACGTAAGTAAAAAGGGGGTGACAGCACAAGACACTCCCAACAGCTTTATTGTTTTAGCTGAGAAATGGTATCCACATGCTCTGCCTCCAAGAGATCATGTTAGAGGGAGCAGATTCATCCTGCCCTGCCTAGATCATCTTGACTTCATAAACACCATCCAAAACTGTTCAGGGAAGCAATATATATTGATTTCCAGAAGACAGGGGGCTTAAAAATTTGTGTATTTAAAATTGTTTCAAGTTGCAGCTACCACAGTTCCTACATCACTGCTGGCAGAAAGGCAAGAAAAACATACAGAAGATTCTGGATGTTGCTTTAAGCTACATCAAGAGGATCATGGGGTGTGTGTTTTGTCTTTGCAAGCCAGAGTTTTTCCATTGTGGATCAGGAGTGATGGATTAGAATGGCTCCAAGAGCTGTCAGCTAATATCTACACAGCAGCAAGATCAAACAGTAGCAACCTCTCTGGAATGCTGTGACAATTTCTGGCTGCTGCCATGAGAACAGCAGGTCATGCTTCCATGAGAGGTTTTAAAGTAGAAACCTGAAGTTTAAATAGAAAAAGGCACCCAGATGGCATAATCTGCAGAATAGGAAGAAAGCATTCAGATGATGAAGTACTTACAGCCTCTTGGAGATTTTGCTCTACTTCCTTGGTCACTCTGATGCCACTGTATTTTCTCATTATATTGGAATAGCGGCATTCAGGTGAACTGGGAACAAGGTCAGTGTCTCATTTATCAGTTACTAAGCAGGTCACTTGGTAACACCTTGGGAACTGTACTTGAGTTCAATGGTTAAAAAAATCTAGGCAATCCACATACTTGTTGCTCCTCTAACTTCACTCTACATTGAAGACACCCATTATCCCACTGAAAATAAGGCATTCAACAGGTACCAAATCAGTCATAATGTAAATCATAATGAAGTTGCAGAAATTCTAGAAAAACATTATTTGTACCATAGGAAATGTTCTGCGAAGAATGTTAGAAGTTCGGTCATTACAATCTCAGCAACAAGAAATGTACTTCTTAGGCATTACAGTCAGGTATAAAGGTCATGCCTTTGGGAACTTTATGACCATTTAAAGCAGCGATTAGCTTTCTAGTCCACTTACCTGGATGTTGGCATCCTTTCTTAAACTTTCCACCGATTAGAGGAAGGAAACCACAACCAGTAGTCGCGCTTGCTGGTCACTCAACACATGTTAAGGAAATGACTACAAGATTTGAGCCTGTGGGTGATGCTTGTAGGGGGCTTGAAATGCCTGTGGTCATGGAAAGAGCAAGGCTGTAAACTATTATCTACACCCAGAAACCCAAAGGGAGTGCAGACCATTGTGGGGATTCTGCCTTAGACATCGTCGTGCTGTGCAAATACACGGGCACAATCTGCTCCTGGAACTGGTAAACTGAAGAGTACATGCCATTGAAAGGTAAGGTTTTTACACAGTGTAATTCTGGGAAGGCAAGTCGAGATAAAGCATTCATGCCTTCTCCCACCATGAAGAGAGAGTTACTTGTGCCTTTGGGAGTTGCAACTGTAAGAGGAAAAAAGTGCTTAACCACTAGAGCAGCAGGGTGGAACTGGTGGTGATGTTCAGCAGAGGCAGACATGGGTTTATCAAGAGCTGCAATTGGTTAGAAGAGAAAAATGTACTAAAGCACACCTCCAAGTCAGAAGGTGTAAAGTGCACAGACCTGCAGTGCTAAATACTTCACCATATGCCAGTAGGCTTCCTTCAAAACATGACAGATATTTGAAGTAGTGGTTAACAGAAGATCTGTTCACTTGCTCACATTACACCCTCTTTGGGTCTTAGCTCAATTCCATAGCACTTAGATTTACACAAGCTGCCTTTACACCATCACCTTGGAAAAGTAGGAGATAATGAATTTCTGTAAGGGGGCAATATTTTCTAAAGGTAGGCCAGTCAGCAGTGATGACTCCGTAGATGCAGTCTCCCCTGCACTGCTTGCTGTGGCTAGAACCAGAGTGTTGCTCCCAGTTCATGTGTGATACATCCCTTCAGGCTGACTGAGCAGGTGTCTTTTAAGACTTGCACTACTCAGAGGCTCCGGCACAGAACATAAAAAACATTCACTGGAATCAGTGACTGACCCAAAATGCTGAAAATCACAGAGTACATTCTCAAAACTCCTGTCAAGGGTCATCTTTTCTGATGAACTCCCACACTGAACACAGGTCAAACCGCAGCCTTCCTGCCTTTCCACCAAGCAAGAAATGGATGTAGAATTGTGCCAGGCTCTCCCCACAAGACAAAAGTAACAGAAGAAATGTTGCCCAATAATGATCGGGGCAGGGTTCAGCGGTGCACCTAGTTCATCTATGGATATTAGAAGTGGTAACAAAACTAAGGTGTTGAGAATCAGTCAGGAAACACTAAACACTAAGCTACTGCCTCTGATTTCAAGTCCTGAGCTACAACATGGTGGTTGTACAGGTCATGGTGTACTGGTCACAACAGCAATGGTCTCTATTTTCTTCTTCCTCTCCCAAGTCCTTTTTCTTGAGAGAGGTTTTTCCATATGTTTCCTGTTCCTTTAAATATTTCCTAACACTTGTTTCATCTCTACTCCAAAAAAGATATCGAATATTTCCTAGCACTTGTTTCATCTCTACTCCAAAAAGATATCTAATATTTCCTAGCACTTGTTTCATCTCTACTCCAAAAAGATATCTAATATTTCCTAGCACTTCTCTACTCCAAAAAGGTATCTTGGCAACACAACAGGCATTTTCAGATACACAAAACCTGAAGTTAAACACTGGTGTTGGCATATCTACTTAAAGATGTCTCAGAGATAAACAAAGAGAACTGGTAAGTGTTAGACAAGCTAAAACAAATGAGGAATTTCGTATTGAATACATCAGAAGATTACATTTTTCAACAGTTACATAACGGTTTACAAAATCTTATAGATTAGCATTATGCTTAGCTGGTGAAATTGAACCAAAAGAATTAAGCTTCCTAGGCAGATGAGAAGCTGGTGCCAAAGAAGAGAAAGAATATGGATTTTCCTGCTCAAGTTGTTCTCCCAACCCAACTAAGATTTCCTACCTGCTTTCTCCTTCCCAATAACTTTCTATGTTATCTGCTTTCAATTAACTTGAAGCAACAAGTAATCTTAAGACTACTCAGCTACTCTCTAAAATATTTTACTACTACTCCCCCTGTGAAAAATACATTAAAAATAATTCAAGGAGCTGGAGACCTCATTGTATAGCCAGTCATCATAGACTTTCTTAGGATGTTTTTAAGATGAATCCAACCTCTTTTTATCCTTCCCTTGCTAAAACTGTTTCATTTATAATCAGCTAGGAGTTGGGGTTTTACTCTTTTTCCTTAAAGAAAAATAATTGATAAAATAAGGGGAAGAACATAGATCTTTCCCCTGAAATGGTGATTTACTGTCTAAGGTTATGAAATGTAAAAGGAAAAATGGTCTGATCTTTCCCTAACAGAGTTCTACTCTTTGAAGCCTGCTTTACACTTTATTGGTAGTTTTGGTAATATTGTAGATTGCCTAAAATGTCCCTTCAGATAATCCTGCTTTCACTCACCTATAACTTGTTTAAACTTTTATAATTTGGTCTGAGATTTTTTTAGTATTTTCTTTTTTTTACTATGTCGGGTATGTTTTACTACATCAAGCTGAAATTTTTTGAACCACTTTAGCCAATATCTCAATAGTGTCTGCAAATGAGATAAGGATGTGTGTGGGGAAGTTTAATTTGCACTGAATATTCTGATGACATCTCCTTTGACTTAGCCTTCCATCCTTTAAAGTAAGGAATAGAAGTCTTACAGGAGAGGGAGGGCATAATAAAAGAACGATACAACGATTCATTCCTCCATATGAAAATTTGAGCCATTGGGCCAAGTTACAAATTTTCCAAAAAAATTGCAGCCTGCATATCTGTTAGTGATTAACAGCTAAAATTTTACATTCAATGAATAAATTCATGCTTTTCATGGGTTTTTAGTGATATCCAGATTGCCTATATAATGCCCTCAAAGAACTGCTAAGAACTCATCTGTCTTTGAAAATTTTTGTATGTGAGCTAGTGGGGCATATGCAAACCCCAAACTACGTATATATTACAGAGCTTCAGGAAATACATTGGCTATCACGAGCAGAAGTGAGACTTGGCAACAGCAGGGCTGGGGTAGGAGGTAGGGAGGGAGTGAACCTCAGAGTGAACACCCTTTGTGGATATGGGAAACAAGACACCAAAGGAAGGGGGAAAGGGAAATTGCACTGGAAAGCCACTCTCCTCATAAGAGACCTATAAATTCTTCAATCTAAAGATGTTGGGTTTTACAGGAATAACGTCATTTTATGTGAAATTGCAAAGCACACAAGAGGGAAGAAATGTCTTAGGGGAAGAATGCAGAGCTGGGCAGCCAACATAAGACAGAGTGTAGGCCAAGAGCAAGGCCTGAATTAGACAAGAAACAAACATGGCAAAATAGATGATGAAAGAAAGGAAAACTGGAGTGTTCAGATATCATGGAGCTCTGTGTTCTAGGGGATGCTATCTGTAATTTACCTTCTTCCCAGATAGTGTATCATAGCCTAATCTGGCTGACCACTGTTCCACTCTACAGCAGAGAAAGCCTTGTGTTCTGAATGCAGACCCAAATTAGGCATTGCAACATCCCCACCATGTTGTGTGACCCTACCAGAAGATATTCTGTGCCTTTTCCTATAACTGACTCAAGGCTTCATCAGTAAAGGATATAGTCATATTCTCCAGGTTTTATTTGGAAATCGCGGGAGCAAGGCTGTTTTTAGGTTCTGGGAGCCTGGACTTAGGTTACTCAGGATCAGTTGGGATCTATGGCCTCTAACTCTTCCACCACTTTTTCAACTCCTGTTCATGAAAAAAACCTTCTCATCTCTTCCTCTTGCTTCCGAAGATAAAATAGGAGGAGAAGGTGATTTGTGTCGCCTTGTTTCTCAGCCTTCAGCCTTGGAGTCAGAAATTTCATGTAAACAAAGTAATGTTTATGGAACTTTAATCATGTTTTTGGATTCCTTTCTGTGAAAGGACAATTGATAGACACTTTTTAAGACTGGTGGAGTTGAAGAGGTTGAACCTCAGTCTTCCAATCTGGTCTCCCTTTTAGAAATCTATATAAGCTGTAAAAAAAATT
>VZUI01058247.1:0-20087 GCA_013401135.1 Cettia cetti
TCCTTCCTTCCTTCCTTCCTTCCTCCCTCCCTCCCTCCCTCCCTCCCTCCCTCCCTCCCTCCCTCTTTTCCTCCCTCCATTCCTCCCTCTTTTCCCTTCACTCTTTTCCCTTCTTTTTATTTACTTGTCTTCTCTCTTTTTTTTTCCTTCTTTCTCTTTTTTTCTCTCTCTTTTTTTTTTTGGTACAAAGACATTCCTTAGTTTTCAAAAAGCAAGGTAATTTTCAGTAGGTCAGACTAGAAAACCAAAATGAACCATCTGAAATGACATCTTACAGTCAAAGTCTCTGTGTTACAGTTTCCAAGCTATTTTTGTAGTGAATTGAATTTTGGATGAAGACTTCTTTTCGATTTCTCATGACAAGCTTTGAGATTTTCTAACTTTGGATTCCAAGCCATGAGAAAGAGAAATCAAACATTGCACTGCTTCTCGTAGTACAGGGCCAAGAATATCTGTGGTCTGAGCTATCAGGGAGGGGGAAAAGAAAAAAAAAGGAAAAGAGGTTTCAAACTATTTCAGAAAATACAGTTACTTCAGGAATTGTGAAAATTATGAGAAAACATGAAGGGCAAAAATAAAAGGTAAAGAATTGAGTTGCTCAATATGTTCTTGCTGAAATGAAGAACTTTCCATTTGAAAACCCATCAGAAATATTTAAGTGGTTTAGGTTCTGAGGTATTTGTGTGGCACAGCTGCCATGAGCCTACAACATGCACTGTGTGCTGTGGTGTCCATCAGTCCCACAGAGTGCACCCATATATCAAATAATCCCACCAATCCTGCAGACAGCTAAGTCATATAAATTCTTTAGGAATAACGAGGAAGAGGGCTTCAGGTAAAGGTAAGTTCAGCTTCTATCCAGTTTTAGCTTGTTTATCCTTCTGCTGTTATGCTAACTGCCAGATTTCAGGCTTCACTTTCTAGCTTCACTGACTATGATAATTCAGAATATAAATATCAAACCTACATGTCTTAGGGTATGGTATTCAAATTATACACAACAGAAAGAAATCTGTAAATATGTAAAGTCAGTTCAAAAAATTACTAAGCTGTCATGTTCCTAATAAACCACCATAAGAAATGTCATATTTCAAGAATATTATACAGAAAATATTGCCAGTATTTTCTTTTAATTTTTTTTATTTATTGTGAAACAAACTATAAAATGGATATTTAAATAAATTAATATTTTCCAGAAAGCACAGTTTGATGTTCAGATTGAATTAGATTCTTTGCAGCTAAATCTGGAAAAGTACATTTTCCCACACTCTTTTCTTAAAAAAAAAAAAAAAAAAAACCACAACAAAAAAACCCCACAAACTCATAGTGCAGCCAAGGGAGATATGGATTAATATGTCAGCTGAAATTGACAGTAGGATGACTAGTAACCTTCTTGATGGAATTCCGTGGGGTTTCAGACCTTCTAGGTAAATGCTTGTAGCCGAAAAACCTGGTTTTAAGTTAAGATATGCAATTGCTGAAGTAGCTTTTATTCTGACACAGAGTACTAAAATTAGGGGGGTTGTAAAAAAAAAAGTTAAATTTATTTTTCTCTTTGACAATTATTGAAGCAGTTATTTCCAACTTGATGCAGAGACAGAGGACTTTGCTTAGAAAAGTCAGAATTTTTAGACTAAAAGGACTGCTGATATAAAATGTATCAATCATAATGTTAATGCACATAAGGGACTTAATTTTTAATCCCGAATGATAAATAGAAAAAATAATAAAATAAAACTGCAAACAGATAAAAAATATCTATAGGAATGGGGATTTGACAGCATTTAATAAACATTCAGGCAATGACCTTATGAATTCAGGTGAGGTTTATGAAACATCTACTTTTCTTTCTAAATACAGTTGAATTCCGGCCCCTAGTCCAGCCAGGTGTTGCCTGTCTTGGGATGTGACTGGGGTCCAGCTCTTCTGTAGGAAGAGCGGGGTGAGTGTATGCCACATGGGAATGAATTCACAGAGAAGTTGTTTTGCTCATCTTTACTTCCTAGTCCCAACTAGGGTCAGATAGGTGCTGTCTAAGAAAGTGAAGTACAAGACAGAGTGGTTCAAGTTCAAGCCTTGCCCCTCAAGGCAGTATGAATGCATTTGTAATGAAAGCCTGTGTAGGTATTGCTTCAGGCTTCCCTTCTATGGTTATTCCATGCTGGTGTTTCAGGTGAAAATCAGTTCCTACAGATAAAGCCTTGTGTCAATCAGGTTTGCTTTATTTTGGGTTTTTTTTGAGATAGTATCTCAAATGACAATTAGAAGGATTTTTAGTTAATTATATAAAATATACAAGTATATATGAAGAGGCTTGATCCCTCTTACACAAGAGTTCAAATGCAATCCAAACATGTTGCAAACAAAACCAAAAGCTGTATGCTGCAGACTAAACCTCACAACATTAATTGTCCAATCTTACAGAATTAAAGCTTTGAAAATGCACTAATCAATGCCTCCTGCACACTGTCAAATATTAACTCTTCTGCCAGAGCTCCCATTTGCACTGTCTAAACAACTGTGTCTCACCCTTCATTCAGAGAGTAACCTTTTGTAACTAAGAAGAAAATTAGCAGCAAAAACTTCTTTCAAATGGTGTGAGATAAAAATCCTATTTAATCTGCAATAAAATTTTCTTTATTTCTAGTTTATTTTCTTAAAAGTATAGATTTATCCCCTGTGGAGTTCTGAAAGTTATCATACATGGACATAAAAATGCAGATGTTTTGATTAGATAATTGTGTAATTGGAGCTAGATCTCCAAAGAATTTAACACCCACCCTCATGAAGTGTGTTAGTGTTGGAGCTGCTGCTGGTAATGAGGGACTGCCCCTCAGCCAGCGAGGGTGGGCACAAGGTACTTTGATGTCCTGCCTCTCATCTGGCAGAGTTTCTAACAAGAAAGGCAATGAAGTGCAGACACAAGTGGCCCGTGGGCCAGTGGGCTCCTTGGCTCTGGGGCAGACAGAACCTTCCCCTCCATCAGGAACTGCCTGGAAACACTTGGGCCCACATAGCTTCACCTCCATTTAGTTAGAGTCTAAAACCAGGCACATCATTTCAAGATTATGATGTTCATGTCTGACAGTGAGATAAAGTGAGGAACATCTGCAAGCACGGAAAGTTTTTATGGAGCCAGACATTGCCTATTAATTACACTTGGCCACTTTTCTTAGGATATCCCAAGGCTTCTCATACAGTTATATGAAGGGCAGACCCTCAGTATGTCTCTATCAATAACTGTAAACAAAACAAAATTGATTTGCTTTGGATAATCATCAGTGCAGAGGGTGGTGGTTTTGGCTACCAAGACCTAAGTTGTTCAACCTAGGAAATCATTTCTGAAATATTCAGCTGGAATTAATAATTTGACTGATCCTAAATATGTATAACATTTCATTCTCATCTTAGTTGAGAGAGATATATCCTAACTCACAGTGGAAATCTAGTAATTTGGAGTGTTTGAGCAAAGGGAAAACATTGGACAGTGCAGAACATGTTAATACTTAAGATGCTTCAGGTGAGAATTTCTCTGCAGAAAAAAACTTGTAGAAAGTGGTGAATGAAACCAAAAGGTCTTATGGAAACTATTAGGATTCTATAGAATTTACTTTAATTTTTACAATTTCAAAGAAAATTATGCTTTTTTTTATATTTGTTAAGCTGTCTGAAAAAACCTATAGCAATGCAATGCATTTTTCTTTTCTTAGGTCCCTTGGGTGGTTGAAATTCTGGCTGAAATAAATCTTTCATGTTTTGTAGGGCTGTCCCATGGAATCTGACAGCATTTGCATAGAGCATTAAGATGCACTAATCATAGTCAGCATTTTAACTTTAGAAATTTTTTCTTGATTTCACATGCACAGAAAAATGGCCAAGCTCAGAATGCTGTTCAGATGTAGAAAGCTTTCATCTCCCTTCCTTATCCATGAGATAAACAAATTATTCCTTATTTCCAGTAAACTTAAATGTATAATTGATTAACAATATTTTTATAGAATGTTCAAACAAAATTGAAACACATACCTACACAGAAAAATTATTTCCTGAAACCTGCAGGTCCTGATAGAATGCCAGCAGGTTAATCCATTTTTCCAACAAGCTTTTGACTGTTCCTTAAACTTTTGAACCTAAGGAGAAATGAATTTTCCTCTTTTTAGTACGGATATACAAAATTCTCTCTTTCCCAAATATTTATCTGTATCACTGTAATAAAACACCCCAAATGCCTATGCACAGTATACCCTCTTGAAAGGAGAGATGCAGACCTCTCTGAAGCTGGTCCTACAGGTTTTCAGAATTAATACAGAGATTTCTCAAACATGTTAGCCACAGCTTTTCCTTCTTTGAATCATTAATAATGTATCTGCAAGGTCTCTGTTAAGTGTCTCTATGCTTTAACTGTCTGCCCAAAAGCACCTAAACTTCTGTTGCTCTCTTCCCCCTTCCACCAGCAGCAGAAACCCAGCAGAATGGCAGATTATGGTAAATTAGAAGCAGTGATTTGATAGTGGTTGCTATGTGGACCTCACCTATAAAAAGCTTTCATAGCAGCCTGTAAAACCCTTTGTCTCTCTAGTTCATAGAGCACAGGGAGAGCTGGGAGGAGGTGAGGAGCTTTCAGCATGCGGCCGTGGTCCTTCTGAGGCAATTCTCTCTGCGTTAATTTGGGTTCATCCTTTCAGCCTGGCGACCCTGTGCACACCATGGTGACACATCCAAAAGGACCAGCCTCCATAGCGGGTGTAAATGCAGTGGAGGAAGACATTCAGCTAATTGCAGTGAGAAAAGCTGCAGTGGAGACAGCAGCTGGTTTACCAAAAGTTTGCTTAACTCAGACTCTAACACAAATACTGTAAAGCTGCTGCCTGCCTGAAATATCCTGTCCGGTATGAATTATATGTTAATTTTGCTGTTCGGATCTTCAAACCACCATGGTGGTCTGCCTTGTCATTAAAGCTTTAAGGCTGAATTTCAATTTGTTTTCTCTAGAGAAATAAAACCATGACATTGTCAAGATGGCACTTCCTGACTCACATTAGAATGTGCCACGGTCTTGTCCCTGCCTTTGCCTGAGCACCTACATGTTGGGAAACAGTGCTGTTGGGGATATGGTGGTGACAGGGTAAAGGAGCAAATGTTTAATGCAGAACGATAGATGTTTTAACACACACTTTACTGTCCCATAGAAATTACAGATAGAAGAAATCTTGTGATGTTGCACATTTCTCAAAATTGTTCCTATTCCCTGAACTCCACTGATACATCGCCTAATTTAATTTTAAAAGAGTAAAGTGATAGTTACTCACATTTTCCCTTTTTTTCCTTTTGTTCTTATGTATAAACTCTGCACACCTGGGATTGCTAAAAGCTTCCCTTGCTCCACTGAGGTGTTTATCTTTTCTTCCTTATTACTGTTTTGGGGAAGAAAATGTGTATCTGGGGCCAATATGGTGATTACTCACAGCACTCCCTAGCTAAACAGCTTCAGTGGTGTGGCTCCTCTGGGTAAAAGTTTACAAGAATGCCTTTGAACTTTCTCTTGAACAGGGTTTTCTTTACAGTTTTTTTGATAATTCTTTATCAGCTTAATCCTGATGTGGTATCTAACCTTCAAGAATATAATTAATAGAAAGTATTTTTTTTTCTGCTGCTAATATGCTAGCATACAGTGTACAAGCATTAGTAAAAATATTCAAATGAATAGAAATCCATTCCTTACATGCAAGTTTTTTCTAGTTTGGAAAATGTCGGTTGTGTTTAATGTTGCTATGAGAAATGATAGTGCTGAATACCATACACATTTTAGATATAAAATAGTTTTATTTATTCAACTATCCTAATTGTCCCAAACCATTAAATAATGAAAATCCTTTTACATTACACTCTATTAACAATACCTTAAAAACTGCACTATAACATGCTTTAAAGAAATATATGATTTTCATGGTTCAATTACTGTCATGGCAAATATCCAGACCAGTGAACAAAGACAATAAAATACCTTGTACAAAGTTAGAGGCCCCTGAACACTTTTATTATACGTCAGTGAAAGAGTTTTTAGCCACTATAGTCTGGGAAACCATCTGGTTTGCTCTGTTTTGAACAAAGAAAGCCATTTTTATATTCGTACTTTGCCCCCTTATTGGAAGGGAGGACTTCTGCTGCCGTAGTGAAGATTGTGTCAGCACTTCCTTTATTAAATCCATTAGAGGAACCAAAAGAGAGGCTGGAGAGTCGTCAAGTGTCCACAGGTGGAGGCAGAGGGAGTGTGAGATCAGAGCAGCCAGGGACCTTCCTGCTGCCCCGGCTGTGCGTGCTGGCCCGGCGCAGCTGATCAGGCTCCAAGGACTTCAGCACAGCATCCACAGGGAATTTCACAAACATTACCAAAATATTCACTCAGTGCTTGCTGCAGCAGCCATCAAAGGAGCGGGATGGATCCACTGCCATCCGCTGGGCACGTTCCAGTGACTAAGGCCTGTCCCTGGGTGACATCACCTCCCATGGGGGCCATCATTCAGGCAGGGGTGTTGGACTGGGTTTGGGGGCAGAGATGGGATGGAGGCAGGTATGTGTCTGCTCGGGGTCTTTCCTGAAACCATGTCTAAGCAGGAGGGGCCCTGCATTCCCCCCCAGCACGTGGTGGCAGCTAGCAGCGCCATCCACACTGTCACCCTGCAGGCAGGCTGGGGACACTTGCTGTGCTGAGGGCCTGTGCCAGAGCCTCACTGGAGCCTCACTCCTGGTACTTGCTGGTGTCAATAAAAATACAAATACAAAACAACAGAAAATGAGGGGAATGCCAATGGTATTTCAAAACTCTGACGAGATACACTCCAGCTCTGATATACAGTAGTAAAAGCTTCAGAAAATGTTGAAATTTATTTTTTTGTTTCACTTCAGAATTAAGTAAGTTTGTAACTGCTATTGTATCCTGTGGGAATTTCTATCCTCATGAAGTAGACAATCATGTTAATTAGTTCTAGCTTTTATATCTTATGAGAATTTTTTAACTATGTGTTCAACACATTTTATATGCCAATAAAATCTCCATTTGATAATAAAAACACAGACACTTCCCTCTAAAGATTCCTATTTTGCTTTTCATTAATGGCAGAAAGTCTTATAATACATTATAGTTTAATTTTTAAAAATTAATTTTTTTTCTCTTATGTAAAGTTGTGACCTGGAGTTTTCTCTTGCACAGACTCATTTACAAAGGACCAAATGCAGAGGCAGTGAATGGTAACAAGATGGAAGCGCTGCTTAAAGGTCTAAAAGGAACAGCATTTTTTAGAAACATCCTGACATTATCAGGAGTCATTACTGAAGCACAAAATAATGAAGGTAAGGAAGGACTTTTATGCATAATACCCAACCTAGAGCGTTTGAGAGAACTGATGAGTTTCACTCAGCCTTGCTGATTGTCAGGGCTTGATGACACATCAACAGCATGTACAGCTCATCTACTTGATGCGTAAGTTTAAGAAATTACTCCTTCAGCTGGCATTCCTTCACCATAAATAGCTTATTTAGGAGTTTCCACACAACTGCTGGGCCAAGTCAACTGGATCAGTTTGAATGACTACCAAAGGTGATTTAAAATAACTAATACTTTTTGTGTTGTGACTTTCTATTAAACTGCTGTCAGAACTGCAGCAGTTCTCCTAACAAATAAAAATCTAATGTGCTTAAACACTAGAAATGTTTTATTTTGATTAATCAAGTCAGTAAGGAGTCTTCTCCAGTTTAATTCGTATGTCTCATTTTTGAAGTATTTTCTGTGTCTGCATAGAAAATGTCACAGGGCTGGTATCAAACCATGTACTGATCCCAAACTGAGTGCTGTTCTGTGTGAAGTTTGAGACAGCCGATTTATATTGTCTTTGCCATACTTGAAGAATGCCTTGAGATAACATCAGCTATCAAGATTTGATACCAAACTTACTTCAAAGGCTTCTAGAGGACAACAAAGGGTGGGGAGAGAAGTTACAGATATGGAAGATAGATGACAAAGCTTTCCTGGACTTCTGAGATTACTTCATTACAGTCCAAAAAATGTCCACAATTTAAAGTTTTTCTGTTTGCTCAAGAGCTGTGAATATCATGGCACAGCTTTTCCACCAAGCAGATCAGTGACACAGACACTTCTGTTCAGCGAGAAATGGCTTACACAAACATTTTAATCCTGAATTTCTCTCCACTCACTGGTGCTATCCTGGCAGAATAAATAAACAGTGTGAGTTACATTTTGTCATACACTGGCTTTGGAGGTATGACTGTACCATTTACTTCAGCTACAGTCATTGTAATTTAAGTCATCTTTTTGAATTGATGAAACACTCTGAAATATTATGATCTGTTTATCTGGATTTTGGAAGAGAAGTCATTCTGGTCTGATCTTGCCAGGTTAGGTACTGAATGGTGAAGTCACCCACATATATGAAATTGCTTGCAGATGGTTAAGCGTGGAAGCTGAGCTTAATCTCCCCATTTCTCTAGCTTTTATGAAACCTATTTTCAGGCATGGGGATATTTTATTTTATTACATTTACTCATCTTGATTTCTCCTGTGACTAAAGGATTCTTTCCCCAGCTGCTTTGTTCTTAATTGTAAGTGAGCAATTACTTCAGGATGTGTTACTTTTGTAGTATAAGCTATTCCCAGAGCAAAAGAAATATTGAGAAAGACAGGGTCTACTCAGGATATTTTCAAAACTCTACCTTCACTATTTTTATTTTTCTTTTTTCCATGCTGCAGGTTTTTTATGATATTAGTCTTAGCAGGATGGATGCAATGTGATTTTCACAAATGAGATTTTCCTTTCCCAATTATGTTGTACTCTATTTATGGTTGTTCCACTAAAATTTAACTTCTAATGTTGTTTTTGTAGACTTGACAATTCCCTTGTCTTTCTGTTTCTCATGAAAAATGCAGAAAATCAGCTGCATCTCTTTATAGTGTCCATTAAATTCTTTAAGAGATTCCTGTGAAGTCTTAGAAAGATACTCACTAATGAGATATGAATGGCATATTTTGGCTGACTACTTAAAGAACCACTGACCTGTTTGTTATAAAAACAAATTTCTAAAGGCGTGGCATTTATATCATATTTATATCCTAATTCAACCAAAGAAAGATCTTACATTAAAATAAAATAACACTAGTAAATGCTTTATGAGTGAGGTTTCCATAAAAGGAAGAAGTTATTTATAAAAGCTATACAATTTGCTAGGCCTTCATGGATATTTCTGGTCTCGCAAAATTTGTGCGAAGTCATGCTATTCAGGAAGCATCAATTAAACAATTTATTTATGCAAATGGTGAATGTAGTAAGTTAATTAGAACAGCAATGGGTGTTTGCTAGAGATTCCAAGTTTGGCAGGCTAATCACTCCACTCTGGCATGCTGCATGCCATTTGTCCCTTAGGCTTCCCATAAAAATCAGTCAAAACTCCTCATAAAAATGACGGATTGCTTCAAACTCAGGAACTGTGTCCTGAATATGTTCTAAATAGGATTTGGTGTTTTGGGGAGAAAATGGATTTGTAGTCAGATGCAGAGACCCGAGAGAGAGGACTAAAGCAGACAGGAAGAGAAGATTAAATGAATATATATGAAGCTTCCAAAGAGTATTTTCAAGTAAGGTATGACTCAGGATTCAAATTTCCCTTTATATGCACACAAGACCCAGACTCATGCTTTTCAATATCACACTGAATCTATTGAAACCCTCACAAAAGGGCAAGACAAATGTTTAACTGAAAAAACCCCAAAACCCTCTATGTGTTTACCCAGCATTTCATTGCTTTCCACTTCAGGAAGGAGATGATCCTAGATAAGGCTGGTAAAGAAAGTAAATCTCTCTGATACTCCAACCACGAAACATCAATAGTAATCTCTGCTTAAATGTTTTTGAGCTTTCAGCTTCAAAGGCTGGCCACCAAACCACTGGACTGGTGTAATTTTTATCTTTTTCATCATGCCGTGGTGAGGTAGGGTCATTTATGCGGAGTCGCTGGCACTTTAATTTGGTGTCATTCATTTTATTCTTCCACAAATAGTCAGTTGATCCTTTGATTATTATTTATGCATTAACATACTCAAAATATGAAAATGTTGACTGTACAGATTTTCTATTCTGCAGCTCTGTCAGTTCAATTTTATTTTTTTTTTTGGTGTGTTTTTTTCCTCTCTGATTCACTAAAATTGCTATTTCTGGTGCTGCATTAACTAACTAATTTTTCTGGTTTTATTGGCTTCTGTTACACTTGAAAGGATGGAATAAATTCCATTATACTGCTCTTATTTTGGCAGACACTTGTGTACTGAGAACATGCACTTCAACTGTCTGTCCAACAATTCTGGCAGCATTCACTGAAATTGCAACACCATGGGTCAGAGATTTGGGAGTAAGCCAAAATCTACACAGCACAATAGCAGAAATTCAGGTTGCCCAAAATGCTCATTGTGTGCATGTGTGTGTGTGGGGGGGATCCATCTAAAATCATGAATTGATCCTGATGACATGTGACATCAGAGAGAGAAAGGCACAGAACAGCCAGTGTCATATCCACAAAGCTGTAAGGATGTTACAGTGAACTTAATGCATTTTCATTACATCATCCATAAATTTATTCAAAACTCAATGTGGTTTGTTTGGGCTTTTTTCATAAAGTATCTGTCATGTTTGGAACTGCATGGAAAGACCTGCATAGATGCATATGTGGAGGGGGGGTACTGATGCCTTTTAGCAGTAGTTTTTTATTATAGATATTTTTCTTTTTTTAGTTTCAGAAGAATTCTCACAATTAGATCTTTTGCCACACTGATAACTGCCTTGCTGCTCTGATAAGATAATGGCCAAATGTCTCACCTCACTCTGCACATAAATGCTGGTTTATTTTTATGAAGAAAATTATTACTTTCCCTCATTCTGCTGGAATGGGCCTATATTTCTTCACTCTTTTCAGCCTTTAGGGTGGGCAATATATTTGAGTCCTTCCTCTCTTTCCACAGCTTTTCAGTTTCAATCCATCTACTAAATGGGAACAACATCATCCATTGTTCACCCTTCTTGCATTTTTTTTTCCCTTAACACTGATTTTTTTAACATCAAGAGATACTGAAGATTTTTTGTTTATTACTGATGAAATGGCTAGTCATCAGTTCATCCCAGGGGAAGAATCACATCTCCAAGTGGAAGGAACATATCACATTTTAAAAGGAATTGATGATTGAAATTTTGATGAAATGTAGTAATCAAAGTGAGTATTACAATGACCTTCCTGAGAAATTTTCAAGCTCCATATAAATCTCCTAATCCCACCTACAGTCCTTCTTTTATAAGTACTACATATTCTTATGTCACCTTCTCCTGTAACTTTGTCCACACTCTCAAAGAAATTTGTGCAAAAGCTGAAAGAGAAGAGAGATCCCTTGTTGATGTGCAGTCTTTTTTCCAGCTGATAGAGAATACTGGCACAGAAAAATTCCTCCAGAAGTGCTCATTGCTTGGTAGTACCTGACTGGCAAGTGACAGCAGAGTTGCAGTGCAGATGATGGAAAAACTCCCTCACTTAAGGCTTGCTGATGAACACAAGTCTAAGAGCTTTGGATCCACAGAATTGGCTGTGGCCAATTTCTCTTTTGTGATTTTCCTATTTTCATTATTTTTTGACATTTCGGAGATGAAGCATTGTTATATACCACAAAGCTGTGGCAGTGGACCAGGGAGATAAGAGTTCACTGAGATACAGAACATATAGCCTAAGAAAATGTGTGAAAAATCAAAATGACAAGGGTGGGTTGATAGCTTGTTGTTTCTGAGCTACAGTACCTTGGTTAGAGAATTGGGTAGTTGGAAACAGTAAAATAAAATAAGTGCTGGCTATGCCTAGAGAGAAAAACTGAAATATTTAAACCTCCCAAATCAAGACTTATAATAGATAGACCAATTCAGCTGTAATATAAGAATGTTACAGATAAAGTATGATTTATATAGTTGATGGAGTCTCATTTTAATCACATAATACTTGACTTGTATAATTCAGAAAATGAAATGTAAAAAATAACAAGTACCAGACAAGTACTAAATAGAGAAATGTTAATCAAATATTATCATGTTCAAAAAAACAATATGAAGGAGAATGTAAAAATAATAAAACTAGAAAAAAGTTTGTAAATAAGGAGCTATAATACTGATATCACTTAATCTAAATTCTTGTCTAGTACTGTTAAACAATCTCATTTAAATTATTTCCCATTATCCAAACTACTCTCTCTTTTGCATTGATATGACTTCCCATCAACAAGAGAATTTACAGGGTACTTCCTTGAATCTTGGCACTTTCTTGACAGTTCAAAAGAAGTTTGTTGCCTTGTCTGTCAAAAACCAGAGCAAAGATCCTATGTTTAGACCAGTATAATTTTTCTTGTCTCAAATAATCATCCTGTTGTACATGTCCTGCTGAAAAAAGTGGTGATAGGGCCATCATTTGCCTTATTTCCCACCCTTTCCATCACACTGCAGATATTCATAAAACCCTAGCTGTGCTCCAAAGCATTTATTTTCTTCTACAAGCAGAGGTCCTACAATTAGAAACAACCCCAGTAAAGAGGGTTCCATTGGACGAGTTGAAAAAAGGCAAATTACACTTCAAGTTACATCAATTGATTCTTAGGTATGATGAAATAAATTCAGTAAAACTTCTATCAAATTTCTCTAGCAGCCTTGTTCTTCCCATCAGACTGTCCACAAGGAATATGTCACATCAAAATGCCACGCTGTTTGAAACAGTCATATTCTAGCCTGTCAAACTCTGCACTTACATTTGCAAATTAATTTTGTTGGATTTAGAGTCATTATACAATCCCTCACAGCATAAATGTCATCACAATGTGTTGTTAATAGATTGAGTTTCACTGGAATCTGTGACCTGAATCTGAATCTGACCTTTTTTCTTAGATGCATAGTATTGCACAGTGCTGAAACTGAACAAACATTTAAGTAAATAATCCTTTCAAGCACAGGAAGAATTGCATTGATTTTCCTCTGGGAAGCAAAAAATCCAACAAAATGTGACTAATTTTTACACATCATTTAGAAAACAAGTTCAGTTTTTCTGTGTAAAATTTATTCCCTGAAGTGAGGAAATATTTTCTGAATAACATATTTTGTAAATAAAAAAAACTATGAGATAAAATAGTTTGGTTAACCAATATCTAGAACAGAGGAAGATTTGTTACAAGTCTCTACAATCTTGTTCTGAAAGTATTTGTCTTATTTCACAGGCAATATGTACTTCTTAGTTATAGGAACACCACCACATTTCCTTGTGTTGGTGACTAGAAAAGCAACTTCTCTTAGATGTCACACGAGCATAAGACTTGCAAATATAAATTTACAAATAAAGTGACAGAGTTTTATATATTGGATTCCCATTTGTTCATTTAAGAGAGCAATCTCCCAATTGAACCTGAAAAAGGGCCCTCTGTTACACCACACTGAGAACAAAACAAGCAACCAAGCCTCCAACAGCTTTCTGAAACTTCCTAATTTAATAAAAGCTGCTGGAATTGACAAATTCAAATGTATTTTCCATGGCCTCTATGCTCTTGTATTACAGCATGGAGAAACAAACCCACAAAATCTTTCAGTAAGAACTTGGTTAGCATGGCATGGATGTCTCTGGATAAATACAGCATGGCTGGCTTCCTACTTTACATGAGTGAGTGCATTTACATACACAAATATTTCCTAGAAGGCTCCTCCACTTTTTATTTATTTACAGCTAATATTTGTTTCATATGCCCTTTTCAGAAGCAACTTGCTGTTCCAAAATCCTTTCTGAGTGTAAAAATACAGATTAATACTCTGCTGTATTAGCACAGCTGTGACCATTGGTAAATAAATATATGATACAGGTCCCTTCCCCCCATCGAATACATTTGGTGGAGCTCTAAGGAAACACTTTTACTCAAACAGAAGAATTTTTAAATAACTATTTCTATTGCCTAAGAGAATGAGTCCTATGAGAATAATGCTTAGCGCTAAAACTTGTTTTGCATGACAAAAATCACAAACATCACAGAGATCTCTTAATGTTTCTGTCACATTGTGGGTGTTGTCTATGGAGGAGCAAAAAAAGAAAAAAAAAAGACAGAGTAATATTATCCTAGTCCTTTTGAAACTATATAAATTGACTACATTGATTATTAAGTGTGAGCAATAATTCCTTAAAATTATCATTGTGTGTCTCTGTCTTTCTGAATGTTTTCTGCTATCTGGCAGAGGAAAGAAGGAAAGCCCAACAATATTCTTCCCAGTGGAAACTAATATATTCCTCAAATAAAAGAGGCTGCACCAGAGTTATTACATGCTGCTGCCGGATGGGCCAGCTTAGCTTGCTATCATATGCCATTGCTTTGCCTCTGCCTCTGCTTTTCCTCTCCTTCAGAGCCTATCCTACAGACTGACTGCTGGTATTTGAGGAAATTGGTCACTGGATCACCAGATTAGTTCCCATAGCCACTTGCCAGCTCTCTGATTTTCTGGCTAAAAACACGGTGGGATTGAAGGGAGTAAACTCCACTTGCTAAGAAGTTACTGCAGCCGATGTAATCATCATTATTCTAATATATTCTCATCAACATTAGCATGTTAGCTGTATTAAACAGACCAGCATGAAAATCTTACTGAACAGTTTATAACAGCCACATTCCCTTGCAGTGCACCATTCACGTTCTCTCAGCAGCACAACTGAGGCTTGTCCAGTTTTCTTACAACAGTGAGGTACAATGACTGGATTATTGGAGTTGCCATGCAGCTTTCAATACTGTAAATTTTTAAGAAAAGGCTAGCAAGATTAATCACCCTGTCAATATTGACACGTTTGTTGATATTGCCTGGAAGAGTGAAAGGAGTCTTGAGATGCCTTTCACTCCATTTTGTCATTCTAGGACATTTATTAAATTAATTGGTTTCCTGATAATCTGTTTGAAATGCAACGCTAACAAATATTTTAAAGGCATGATACTAGAATGTATAAACTAAAATCTAAGTGTTTAAAGAGCACACAGCTCATTTTTAAAAATGTTTTCTCATATCCAGGGCCAACAGATTTCAGGAGGACATGAGAAATTTCAAAGTAATTTCCCTTTGATTCAAGTAAAAAAAAAAAAAAAAGCATAAAAATCCTTACAGGGTTTATACGGGTTATAATTGAAGTACAGGAGGGCAAGAAGACCTAATAGATTTTATTTCTCTCCCATGTAATCCACTCTCAACAGATAAGCAGAACATAACCCAAAGTAAGTTTATTGTAAATAAATATAAAAGGACCTATTTTTTTCTGTCAAAAGAAGATAACCTTTCTCTAAAGTCTCCTTTTTAAAATGTTATAGCCTAAAGAACAGTTGTCTCTTAATATAAATTTTGAACTTTGTTTATAAATAATATTTCTCAATGGTGAAATGTTTTTAAAATGTGATTTAAGAAACTACCCTAACTACCATGGCACTTAATTCATCATGACTTTCCAAAGCAGTCTAGCAGTTACCAGTGAGGAGGAAATCTTCCAGCAATAGAATTTCTTCACTTTTTAGAAAGAATTTATTTTCTGTGTCCTTTCTCTCATTTGTATGCTGTGAGACCTGACATCTATCCCTGTTGCTGTCTCCTTGACTTTGGAGTCTTGCAGTCTGTCACAGGGAAATTCCATTCCAGGTGGTGCCCCTGTGCACACAATTCATGTTACATGACACAAAGTTACTTCATTCCTGTAATTTCATTGCTTAAAAAACCCCATGGGTTTAAGGTTGTTCCTGAAGTACGGTTGTTTCTTTCCCCCATCATGAGTAACACTAGACCAATACATGTTCTGTACCTGGTGACACAGCTACAGATTTGGTCACCATTGCCTTGCAGCCAGCATGTTGTATTACATTTTCATGTAGAGTAGGAGCAGTAATATTTAATGCAACCCAACAAGAATGTTGTGCAAGTCTTCACAAAGACTGAGCTTGATCTTCATTTCTCTTCTCATTCAACTGTTGAAAACTCGTAACAGTGAAAAAACAAAGCAATTTTGTACAAATACCTCAGTTCCTTGATAGATCTTAAATGTAGAAAATAATATTTAGCAAAGAAAAACATCTTTCTTAATTCCTTTTTATGCATCAATTCACATTTTTCTCAGTTAATTTTCCCCCTTCTGCAACCATCTCTGTACCCCTGAGTGGTTCTTTCCTATCACACATAAACATTCTACCAAGAAATAATATTGTCCACCACTGTGAACTTGCCCAGCTCCACTGATTTCAGTACACAAGGATGATTTAGACCATCTGATTAGTTGACCCTTGGATTCTTACCTTCTTTTTTTTGCTGCTCTATGGCAGATATTTTTTTGCACTGCTATTTTTTTTTGACAGTACATTCTGACTAAATAGAAAATAAGAACTAATTGCTTCAGTTTCATGCCTGAGAAATCTTTAATAAGAGAGCATTTTTGTTGAAATATTTGAACACATTTACCACACCCTCTCTTTTTCTTAATATCTCACCTCCCACTTTAGAGTACAGGTTCTTAATTAGTATTTTACCAGGAAAAGTAAAAATTGAATGTCATGTCATGCTTACTTGCTAATGATATTAAAACTGGTAGAAATGTAAGTCCTGGTGGATTTTTAATAGTGTTTATTTTGGTTATTTTTCCAGATTGCAGGCTGGAAATAATGTTACTAAATAATTATATCAGAAAGAAATAGATCCTAGTTTCATTATATGTAGAGAAAGGGTCTCATATTTATATCTATTGTCTATTTTTTGTGAGAACAAGGTAGAAACCTTTTCCTCAGTGAGGACCTGAGGTAACACTCACAGCCATGAAATGTTTTTTGGCCTCTCAAAAGCATACAGAAAGGGGCAGAATCTTTAGTAGAATTTCTCATTGTTAAAATCACTGGGAGCAGAGCAGAAGGATAAACATATCTTATTCAGGGGTCTTTTGGGGGCCAACTTACTCATAGTAAGACTATATAAATCTCTCTTCTGGCTTCTTTACCTGATTCATTGGAATTCCCTAAGTACTTCACAACTCTTTTCTCATTAACATCTCACAAGATGCCACAAATTTGCCAGGTAATTTGTCTCAGAACAGTAACAGATTTGGATCTCATCCCATTTGAAAATTAAAGGACAATGAACCCGATTTTTCTCTTGACTTAATAGAATGCAGTTTTCAAAGGTTGTGTTTATGCCTTTTTGACCAGACAAATTAGTCATTATATCTTCTTAAACTATTCATTAGTTACTAATGGCTGCAGTGACATCTGCTGATGACAGTGAAGCTGATCAAGTAACAATTTCAGTGCTGCTAAATGCATCGCCTCATAAATTCCTGGGTTTCCAAAGGGTGTAGAAGAGCAGGCAGAAATTTCCTCTTGACCAATAACTTATTTATCCACCATTGGAACTTCTAACTGTTCTACCAAAACTTGAACACAAGAGTGTACATATATATGAGGTCTGCGAGCTCTCTGTCTGGGCTGAGGGGAAAAGTTGTAGAAAATTCAATTTACGTTGACCACGTTGATCACATCTTAATGTCCTCCACCAAGGTTTGAGAGGTCACTCTTTTCAAGTGTGGACACCAGAGACCAGGAAGCAATGGTCAGTTTGGGACAGACGGCTCTTCTCCTCCTAGCAAGGACTCTGCTTAAGCATTGCACTCACCCCAAAGCCTGAAAGACATTTTGCAGCTTTGCTAGATTGCTCCTATGCTGATTGTTTTAACCTACACATGCAAACTCCTATGAATAGCATCAGAACCCTGGGGAGAGAAATGTTGTCTAATTCTGATCCATAATGAGCTTTCCACTCTGAAGAAGAGAGTGAGAAACCTGTTTGTATGACACTCACTGGTCCCTCCTACAATTCAAACTGAGCCTGAGCATGTTTGGGATATGGTGAGTAGTGAGGGGCCAGAAATGTGTTGGGGAGAGTGGTAGTCATCAAACACTATGGAAGAGTGCTCTGACCCTCTTTAACTAATAGAGGCAGGAGTGTCACAGGGGACAGTGTGACATACTCAAGGTGTTCATAAAATAGCCCAACCTCTGCGGACCTGGCCTCTGCTGTGCTTACAAGGTAGGGTAGAGGACAACAGCAGGTCTAGGGGGTAATGCTGTATTTCAGGATTCATACCAGTTATTTCCTTGTCACTGGTGGCAGATCTGGTAAGAAATAGTTATTAACTTCTATTGCTTCTTAGAGCTCTAAACCACCACATCACCTTATCCTTATCTACAGGACCTTCCGTGAGCAGTGGAAAAACATGCCACTGAAAAAAAAAGGTGGAAGATGAGGGGAAGTACTTTGCTTGTTGTTACAAGCAAATGTAACATGTAAGTAAGTATGTATACCCTTTTGATTTATTTCCCAAGTTTATGATTATTTCCAAATATAGCTCTTAGATATAGCTAAGCAAACCAACTAATTCTGGATTGATTTATACTAGGATTATTTCTTTCCTAACAGATAAAACACATTAATATGCCCTCAAATTATTAGAAGGGTAAAATAGTCTTCATGCCCTGTGTGAATAAGGAGATTACATTTTGAAGGAGAAGCTAATCCAGCATATGCTGTTATGGGAACCTTTTACTGCAGCAAGGTTTTCCATATATGAACCATTTAGTATGTGAGTCAAACTCCAAGAATTTGTTCCCATGATAACATAGGGATGAAGCCAATTTACCAGGCCTAGATACCTGTCCTGCACAAGAAAAATGTGTTGTTTGCATGCTTCAGTTTGACAAGCCTCACTTCTTGCATTCTATAAATTGAGCCTCTGGTTAAAGTATCTGTGACATAGATGCTTTGGCTCTCCTCTGCAGCCATTCATTTATAATTTTACAATTTTTTTTAATTCAATAGAATTTTATTTCAAGATGCTTTATTGAAATAAAAAATGTTTGTGGTCAAGTTCAATATCTCCACTAGGAAAAGCTTAGTTGAAATATCTTGATAAACCCCTGCTTTATTATTTTAGGAATAGAGTAATAAAAATATAAATAATTTTTTGTTTTCAGACAGAAATTCATAAGCATTTGAAAATTTTCAATATTTTAAAACTTTTAACATTCTTATGAAATGGAAAACCATTTCCTATTCTGCTGAATTTCAAAGTATTCAAAGGATAATTCTACTAAGAAAATTATTGAAAACCCAGTAAGTGACCTCAGGGAATCTCTCAGTATACTGAGTTTCCTCTTGATATAGCAGACAGCAATTAGATTTTTAGAAAAAGAAAGAAAATATCTGTTACCTGTTCATGCTGCTAATGGTCACATCCACAATCCAATGCATTTAAACAGTTCCTAGTGATTTAATAATTGCCATTCTCTTACAAAAATAGCAATTTTCTTATATGCCTGTAATACAGAAGTAGTTTTCTAGTGTGAATGTCTGCATTTGCAATTATTCATATTCAGTGACTTGAATTTTTATAAAAGGTTTTTTGTAGAAAATCATTTCAACTCAGTTTGTAATCTTGCTTTGCAATTTAAAAATTGAATGAATGTTTCTAGACTCTATGGGAACTATAAAGGGAATGATTTCCCAGCCCACTGAATTTGCAGTAGAATTTTCTTTTGCTTGTTTCTGTCTAAACTCCTAGTCCACAATGCTGGATTAACCTTTCTTCATGAAAATAGCTCTTGCATAGGGATTGCCCTCACAACAAAAAGGGAGGGCTGTTACATACTTAATAGTGTTTCCAAACTAACACTTCTTGTGTCTTCTTTGAAGTTAGAACAATGCCAAGTTAGCCCTGTGACAGCTAATTTTTTATTTTCTCTCCATATTCTGACAATAAGAATCTGCATTATTCTGATTGCAGCTCAAGTACAGGCATGAGGTCAGATTTTAAAGTGCAGCCACAGTGGTTACATCGCTCATAAAACACTTTTCCATAGAAATTTTTACACATGAGATTTTATTCAAAAGAGAAAGAAAGAAAGAAAGAAAGAAAGAAAGAAAGAAAGAAAGAAAGAAAGAAAGAAAGAAAGAAAGAAAGAA
>VZUI01058249.1:0-11789 GCA_013401135.1 Cettia cetti
AAAAAAAAAAAAAAAAAAAAAAAACAAAAAAACAAAAAAACAACAACTTAGATTTGCTAATAAGCAAAAATTGGAACAAAACATCTTGCTTTTCTCTACATGGCTATGGAGGTGAAGGAATGGTTCAGGTGAATTTAGCTGGGATAGTGGAAGAGCTTTTCCTTGCCCCTGTCCCCTCTTAGTCCAGGTTCCCTCTGCCAAGCCCCCCAGCAGAATGTGCCCAGGCCAGAAGCTTTGCTTAAACCTCCGAAGCATTTCAGCAGTGATTCCTTGTGCCACCTCTGCCACCAAAGGAACAAACTGCAGCAGAAGATGATAAAACATGCAAAAGGCAGGCAAGCCTTTCATTGTGGTAGTTGTTTGCACCTGCAGGGGAAGAGGTCACAGAACTGGCACAAGTATTGGCTAAATCATTGCTTTTTAAAACAGATTATGGCCCTAGGAGAGAATAAATGTACTTGGCCAGAGGAGCTGGTGACCTAGAGAAAAGGTTTCTTGCCTTCATTTAGATTTGACATTTAGCCTTGTGGTTTTTGGTTTTTTTGGTGTTTTTTTTTCTTTCTGTATTTTAAAGAAGAAAGTTAGGTAACCATGAGAAACAGCTGCTTTAAGCCACCCACAGGTATTCTGCAATCTGTGAGGAATAAAAAGTGTAAACATGCTTACTTTTTTTCTTCTTTTTCATTTATTTTTAACATTTCAGAGGGGAAAAAAAAAGAGTCACAAAACAACAGATATAGAAAAGCCAAAACAAACGCAGAGACATTTGGCACTTGAAACAATAAAGGTTCGTTTTATAACTTCAGATTAAAGAGAAAGAAAGATTAAATCCACATTCCTGTTTCTCGGCTCTCTGAACACATAGTGGCTAAGCTGACTCCTCCATATCTGTTTTTTTTAGTTCAGTCCTTTGGTCCTGTAGTATTGATTAAACTGGAAGGCACGTTAACTGTAAAGCATATTTAACACTGGAGGCACCAACAGTTTCTTGAAGTTTCAGGAGATACACAGTAATTTAGATTAACAATGCCTGGCTCTTTGATCCCTTTTTAATACTCTTTCATCAAATTCAGATATCAATATATCACAATTATAAACACAGAAACAGACATAGACACTTACACATTGAGCAAAACCTGCCATTTACTCTCTGGGAGTCCTCATGTTGCTATTCAACACAAAAGCATGTCATCCCATACAAATTCTATATTGTCTGTCAGTTCAGACAAACAAACAGCTTTTTGTTTTTATGATTGCTAAACTTAAAGCTGTCTGGCCTGATTTCTACTGTCCCTGAAAGAACGTTTAATTCCTTGTTACTGTAGTTAAAAGAAGGATTTACTGTGACTGAGATAAAACTTCTGAGTACTTCCAGGACATTAGCTTATTAAAGCATCTTCATAGGCAGAGAAGAGTTTTTGAAATTGTTCCCTCAATAACCATTCTTTTGTAGAGTTTTGTGCAATTCCCCTACAGATACAAAAATAGAAGGAAATGGTAAGACAGTGTTCCACTGCTGACCATGCCTGGAAATATTCCTCAGTCATCTGCACATGCAGAACACGAGGCACAATGCCTGCACTACACTAACTCCAACTGGCTAACATAAGAAAATAAATGTAGAAATGTCCCAAGATCTTTACTTTGATCTTTCATAAGGAAAATCTTGTTACAAGAATCAGACATCAGAACAGTTTGGTGAATAACTTGATTTTTACGATACCAGACTATTAAAAGTTTCTTGAACTTTACTAATTTAGTAAGTCCTTCAAATGCTATCGATAAAATGATAAATTTTTTACTGGAATTTTTATTCAATGTAATTCTCATATTTATTAGTTTTAATTTTTGTTTTCCTTAGTTTTTCTGTTACTTGAGGACAAATCCCAAGCATCTGTGACAAAATACATCTACCTGAACACAACAAAATATTCTCAGAGATACTTCTTTCCTTCTCACCTGTGCTTTGGGGATTTCTTTTGAAACCAGTTGAAAGTTTTGAAGCCAGGCAAAAACCAGTTCCAGAGCATCATGTTCAAACCATTCTCAAAATTTAGACATCAACACACACGGCTTAAAACACAGTGAATTAAGGTGTGAAACACTCCTAGAAAATGTTTCACTTTTTTTTTTTTTCATGCTTATGTTAAATAGATGAAATACTGATTAGATTCAGTGCTGAACACCTTTCCTGTTAGACAGTGAAATCTTTATGCACTGTATTCCTGGAAAGGTAAGGTGTGATAGCTTTGCTTAGAGAATAATGGTGAGATGCAATTTGAGTTCACAGTTCCTGATACTCTTTGACTTGCCTGTCTCAAGGGCACTCTGTGAATGGTTTATTTTGAGTAATTGACCTAAATTGTAACTGATTTAATAATTTCTTTTGTTTCAAAGGATTTAACTAGTACAGCTCATTCTGACCCACTTACACTACAGAGCAGTACAACCACTAACAAGTGACTTCAACTGTTTTCCTCATCTAGTTTTGGTTTAATTATTTCAGAACCACAGGAGCTCTGTCTAAGTTTCTGAGAAAGGTGTTTATTCAGAAAATATTTGTTATTTATAATGGCCTGCTAAAGGGCTGGTCAAGTTTCACACGAGTACAGTCTCAGCTGACCTGGACCTACCATAGCAATCAATCTAAGGCAATAAACAGCTCAGGCTGCATTTGCTGCTGACGAACACAGATCCCATGTGCCCCAAGTTACACATGTGTAATACACTTCTGACTCACCATTCAGCCAATATAAGATTTATTGTGGTTCTGTGAAGTGACTGTGTACCTGAACATGACTTTGGCAGTGGGAACGAGAGCATAAGTGCAACTGTGGGCACCACGAGGGCATTGGAACACTGCACATCCTGCAGGGACAACAGAGACAAGGGGGGAAGAGAAGAGGGAGGATAAAAGAAGAAAAAGCTGAGGAGAAGAGAAATGAAAAACAGGTTTTTATTTAGGGGTTTAAAAAACCTGACCACTCCTTTTTGTGTTAGCACAGCCAAATCAATAGGAGGCATGGAGGGAGGGCTCAGAATAAATTTTAATGGCTTAGTGAAGCTTATGCTAAAACTCTGTGTAAATTTAAAGTGGATTCACACACTTATCTAACTCAAGTCATGAGCTTGTTTGCTGCATTTTGTAATGATCCTGACATGATTACAGTGTACAGGGCCATTAGAACTGCCACTCACACCACACAGAGCCCAGGGATCACTTGGAAGTTCAGGGGAAACAAAGAACTTCACATTTATACTGTGCCCCCAAATCACCTGACGAATCAAAACATTGCAATAGTACAGACGGTGTTGGAAACAGCCTTTTTTTTTTTTCCTTTTTATTTTTATTTAAAATAAGCAGCACACCATGTACCAATCTGTTCATTAAAAAAAAAAATAAAAGGGCTCTTAAAAGCCTGGACTCCTTTTCAGGAGCAGCAATTGGAAATAAGCTTGTGATTCAGAGATTCAAATGCTGTTCATTATTTTATGCAAAGACTATTTTTGAAATGAGAAAATGCAACTATTCAGCTTTCATGCTGTAGAAATTTTCAGGCAAAAAATTTAAAATGGTTATTTAACTGTTGTATTTAGTTCTCATTTTAATATTAGTGAAAAAGGACCTCTCTACTTCTGCATCCCCTCTGTCTATTAAAAAACAAGGCAATAAATAAAATGAAATTTTAAACTAAATACTACAACTAAGTACACCACAATATGTGCACTTTGCTAGATGAAGTAATATTGATGACAAGTATGCTGGTTTTGATTTGCATCAAAAATCAAAGTATATTTGGACACTCTGTTTGTTGTACCCTCATTGATAAATCATTCTTCTGAATTTTAATTTTTTTTCCTGTCCAAATAGTGAATTTTCATTTTAGTGAGCCACTCTATATTAGGTTGAAAATTAGCTATATTTAGTGTGACTTGGTAAACAGCTATGTCAGAACAGTTGTGATGAATGATTCAACCTAAGTAATGTAAGACACATAATGCTTATAGGCATTCTGTGTGCTGCTTTACTGCAGACAAAACCTGTTCTATTTTTTTCCATTTAATAAATAAAAGCTCTAGGAAGTATTTTCAGGCTAAGGGCAGTCAAAATGGTATACACAACAATAAAATCAAACACTGAGCCAGTTATTTATTCCATATATTTTTTTTTATCTGTTTAAATACACATGTTTTTATTTCTATATTATCTTTGGAGATTTCTGTACTCCAGGAACTTCTTATAAATCCTAGAACTGCTAAATCTATTATGAAAATAGCATTCCATTAAGAAAATAACATGCCACCGAGAACTGATGAAAAGCCCAGGAGCTATGAGAGAGTTTTCCAGCAGTGTCCCATCATTCACTGACTGTTAAGGATTAACCCCTAATTCTTTCCCGAATTTCTTCCCTTTCCATTGGGCAGGGAAGGTTGGTGGATGTGAGCCCAGCCTCCTCCCTGTCCCGAGGGGCCCCAGATCCACAGCTGACACCGAGGCCAAACAGGGAGTTTCTTTCTTGGAGCACAGCTGAAAATGCTGCTCGACAAATTCAGGTACAAAATCACAAACGTTCTTGAATGTGGCTTCTAGTTCATGCACAAACTGGGGAGCACCACGGATTTGGAAACCACACCAGTAAAATTTCACTACCAGCAAAGCAGTGTCCCAGTCTGAGGCACAGTGGGACACACATGAACCACCCAAGCCTTTGTGTTCAGCTGCTACAAACCAAGTGCTTTCCCTCTCTGAGAGCAGGAGAAACAACAAACTTCACAAACAATATTCACTTAGTGCCTCAATAGCCCACCGAGAACATTTAGTTGATTTTTCTTGAAAATTATTTGAAATTCACTACAACATTTTTGGGTCAGTACACAATTCAGTAGCTGATCATCAAGAGACATCATCAACTATCCTGTTGATTCCCAACCTAGAAGCTACAGCAGCCTTGAGGACATTGTGTCACAGTCACTCAGAGGTGAGAAAAGCTCATTTCTCAGTAAAGGCTTATAAGTCCCCCAACGTGGAACTAAGCAGAACTATGCTAGTTATACAAAGGAGGCTGAAATCACATCTTTTCTTCCCAGATACACAGAGACAAAACCAGGCAAAGTTTTCAAGTTTTTCCTGTTGGAGAGGGTTCTTCCTTCTTTACTGGGTGAGGCCCTAACTATCCCCCATTCCAGAAAAAGAAAAAGATTTTACCCCAGGATAACATATTTCCACTATTAACTCAAAGCTGTCTACAGATATTTATTAGGCTTTTGAACAGCCACAAGAACTAAATCTGTATTATTCTTATTTTACAGCAAAGGTTAAACACCATGAAGATAAGAATCCCAACTGAGGTCACAAAGTGAGTTTGCTGCACATTTGAAACCCCAAGTTCCAGTGCTCGGTTTCCTGCTCTCAGTATAATTGTTATCTACATACTTACATCACTCGGTGCAGTCAGGTTTAAAAAAAACCCAAAAAATAAAATCAAGCCACCATAAAACAACACAAAAAGCCAAGGTCTCAATTAATATAATTACTTAAAATTAGTATAGCTGAACAAGTTCACAAAATGATTTAAAGATCAAATACAAACCAGCCACTTCAAAAGACTAAGTTTGCTAGCAGCAATTGCCTAAAGAACACTGTTACTTTTTTACTGCCTAGAAAGAATAAACAATAATATTATCTACTGCTAAACCACTATTAATGAAGAAAGGTAGAGTAATTTATCATTGTATAATTAAGACAATGCTGTTAAGCATGCTTTAACGATTCTGTATAATAGTTTCCTATCACTAGAGAACACTTCTGAAACAGGGAGTAATTGTCTAAATAATTTTTGATTAAGTCCTTGATCAAACTGATCCACATTCATAGAAGTGAGACAGATCTAAATGCCCCTACAAGGAGTGGCAACTTGCTTTATTTAATTGTCCACAGGTGATGCATTTTTTTCATTCTAATCCTAGGTAAAATGCTGTCTTTAATTAACTTCATGGGATTTTCAACCTTACCAGCAATGGAGCCAAGACATCAAGCTGGTTGGAGCACAACTTGTGCTCCAACCATTCCCCCTCTGTTTTGCTTTCACCAACACTCAGTCATTAGTTCATTTAACTATTCACCAGCATTTTCCAGTATTCTGTCCTCTTGTCAGGCTCCTATACCTTCTAAATTTCTTATTTATGCCCAGAGCTTTTGTTGTGGATTTGAATGCTGTCCATATCCACAAGGCTTCTCCTTCACACCCACGCTAATCCATCAGCTGTCTCTGGGAGCTCCTGGGCACGGAGCTTCCGGATCAGACTCGAGGATTTTGATTTCAAATACATGACTGTGCTATCAAGTTGGAGAAATGTAATATCAAAGGACTTGTACTTCTTGCACCCAAGCAGGTCCAATGCCAAGAATTTTAAGACTGTTCCTTCCCAATTATTTTTCACTTCCTTATGCTAAAACACTGCAATTCCACATCCATTGGGCACCTCCACTCCTGCTGGCAGCAGCAAAATCTGTACCACTGGGTACAAGATCAGCCAAGAGAGAAACACCAGGAATGTGCCTTTCCTTCCTTGTTTACAGATGAATACACTGTGCAGGGGAACTCTGCCAGAATCTGAGATCAGCAAAGCTCCTGTGCACACCTCACCCTACTGTGAGATGCTCATGATGCTGAAGAAGTTTCTTAGTTATTTTCAAACCTCTACAAGACTATTCTTAAAACTCATCAAATGTAGAAATCATGATAGCACTTACAGGTTTAGGTACTTTTTTTATCATTTCAGGCAAGAACACCACCTGCTTTTCACTTTACACTTATATCACTTTCTCTCATTCTGTCTAAGAAAGTCCCTTTCTTTCTTTAAAGCTTTCACAGAACCTCTCTTGCCTCAATTTGATACTAACAATTTTCATTTGCTTATTAACAGGAGACTTTAATACACTTTCTCCCTGCTAGCAGTGTCAATCTATAAAAATATTTTTGCAGAAGGCTTTACTAGAGAACACCATTGAGGCTGTATAAACTTATATGGTAATAAAAATCAACAATATTTTAAAATGCCTAGTAGTATTTATTGGGACTTCAATAAAACTATTCAAAAAGTACACATGTGAATAGTCCACTCAGCTAAGCTCTGACACTATTACAGAAAAACAAAGGAAAGAAAAAAGGGGAAAAAAAAGAGGAAAAAACTGAGAGTGTTTTTATTTGTGTAAACTGCTAGCCTTATTCCTTGTGAATTCTCCACCTTTGTAAGCACACAGATTTTATCAGAAATAACAGCTTCCTGAAGTGATTCTTTGTTTTAAAAGGTTCAAGGTAAAAGAAAAAAAAAAAAAACTAAAAAAAAAAAAAAAAAGAAATAAGAATGGAAAACAACAGAACATCATGATAAGGCACACAAAATGGATGACATTATATCTCAACAGCCTCCATACAAGTATTTGCTGAATCATTTTAAATTCTAGATTGCCTCAGCCAGCGATGAAACTTTGTATAATGAAGTAAGAAAGCTGCACTGGAAGATTCTCAGCTAACAAGTGTTGTTCCATCTTTCAATAACGGAAAACTAATTTCTTTACAGAAATTAATTAGACCTTGCAGTGAAGGATACACTGAACACAACCAGTATAAAAAATGATCAGCTGTAACCCAACATGTGTGAAGTGAATTTCAAGAGCCAAGAGGTCATCAGGGATGGAACTGAGACCTTGCTACCCTGAAACTGGTCCATCCAAACCTGCAGTGCAAGGCTTACACACATATTATAGCAGAAGAGGACACAGAGGGTTATCTTGATTAATGGAATTTTTTAAATAATCTCAGTCAAGAAAAATACACTTCTAGAAAATCAACTAATCCAAGATCACAAAAAGCAGCAAATACCACATAATATTGCACAGTCACTATGCAGACATCACTACATCCTCTGTTCCATCTTAAATCGTGAAGAAAAATGCCCCAATCCCTCCGGAGGAAAATCTCTCTGGAGAAAAGGCCACATGCCTCAGCAGACATTATCTTCTGTTATCTACCTAATCACTCAGGACAGAATATGTACTCTAATATTCATACTGCAATTTCCTGCTGCAGATTTCTTACACAGGACCATGGTTCTGCTCACTGTCTTCTAGCTGTGGATGTCTCCAAGGAAAGCCTGGCATTTGCTGGTGGATAAGGGGTTTCCTCTGTGCCACTCTGCCAGCAGTCACTGCTCACGGGGCTGAGGGGTCACGGAGAAGCCCATCCTGGCTCCTCAGCCCTGTGTGAGATCCTCATCCAACACCCCACAGGGAGAGCCTGAAGGCAGCTGGGGACAGCAAGGGCTGAGGCTGCACCAGCCCAGAACAGGGGAGCTCACGTGGGGTTATTTCAGATAAGCCACCACATGAGAAATGCAAACAACCATCTCCTATGCACCATCTGTGCCAGAGTCTCACCAAGCAAGAAAAGTCAGAAAGGATAAACAAGTTAAAAAATACTCTTAAAAGTGCATGGAATCTCTGCAAAACCCATTTGGTCCTTTCTTTCCGTTGCCCTTTCACAGACTGAACAATAACCAAGCTGCAATGTCTAATTTCTTCACAAGTCTAAGCTCCCTGCATTCAAGCCAGCCCCCACAATTTTGCCATCTGCTGCCTGGATTGCCGTGCATCCAGCACTGGGATCCCGACATTCTCCAACGGCCGTGGCTGAACTTCCCAGGCAAAAGCATCAGCACTCTGTGACAAGGACAGAGACCAAACCTAAGGGAACCTGGCAAGAAGCATTTAAAGCAAATTTAAAGCAAATTCTGTTTCACCTACCACACTCAGTTGCATCATTGACTCTTGGAAAAAAATTGTATCACTTCAATGAAGACACTCGATTTAAACTAAGTATTTATGTATCTGTACAGCCATACAGACCTTCTGATCTCCATCCACAGAATATGAAATCAATAGTGTTTTAAAATTGCCTGTTCTCCAAAGATATTGGACCATTTGAACAAGTTTATAGCTTTTTTTTTTTCAAAACATAAAATTAACTATAGGTCCAAAGCTTTGTCAGTTCTTTTTGTAAAGATGAGATGTTAAGTACAGAGAACAAAATTAATAATGCAGTTTAACAAAATTTACCTTGTGAAACCAGAATTCTCTATGGTCATAGCCAACTTGTATGAAAGTAAAACACAAGCCTTAAAATGCTCTCTTTGTTCCAATTCTGTATTACCTACCAAGGTAAAAGATTTCTTAGTACCATTATTTTTAGCAGTACTTTACAGATGGCAAAAATGCACCGAGTTCTCCTCCCACAAAACAAGGAAGATGCTCACGATTTGGAGCAAGCCCAGGGAAGGATGCCAGTGTCTTAAGGGCTTGGAACATGGGATCTTTGTGGAGAGATGAAGGAGCTGGACTTGTTTAACTGCAGAAATGGCCAGCAGTGGCCTTGCTGTTGCTGTGAGGCCATGGAGGAGAGGGAGATGGGGCTTTACTGGGGGCAGCCAAAGGGGAGTTAGAAACCACCAGTGCAAACTGAGGTACAGGAAGTTCTGAACAGAAATGAAGAGAGTAAAAATCACTCTGGGAACCAATATGCACTGGAGAGCTTGCACCAGGGGAATTTTGCTCATTTTCAAGACTCAACTACACAAAACCCATAGCAACCCAGGCTCAGTTCAACACTGACATGTGGATTAGGTGAGCTCCAGAGGTCCTTTCCAGCCTCAGTGGTCTGTGACTACGATGTTCCTAATTTAGGAAAAGTTCCATAACCATTAAAAGGTAGGAAGAACCAAAGGAACTATTTATTTTGGAAGCAAGCCTCTAAAGTAAAACACAAGGCAAGCTTTGCAAGCTGAGCATGCAGGCTTAAAACATCAGAGGTTTTTAAAGAAAAAAATCATCCAGGCTTGCAGGTTTAAAGCTGAATTCCAAGCTTGAAGAGCACAACAAGGCAGAGGCTGCATTCTGTCTGCACACACATGCAGCCTGCAGAGGAGCAGACACTGCAGTGGGATCCTGCTACTGATGACACACCAGTGTGTGTGTGGTGTGTCAGGGAAAATTGAATGGTCTTTGTTCCTCTTCAGTTTCACAGCACAGACCTTTGAGGGAATACAGTTCTAGAGTGGAACTAAAAGCACAATTTAACAAAAGTAAGAAGCACAAGCTCTATCACAATTCCCAAGACCCTACTGCAAGCTCATACGTTTCCAAACATGTCATTTGACAGTGTTGACTTTGAAACAGTCCCTTAAAAACATGAAAACAAACCCCAAAGAAAACAACTCTGCCATATGTTGTGATGACACCACCATAAATCTAAAGAAAACAACACATGAGAAGGAATTGTAACCTCTAACATTTACCTCTCCAGCAGTCAGAGCCACATTCCTGTGTCATGTAAATCAATACGAGGCCTATTCTCCTTTCACTGAAGATTTTGTCTTTTGTTTGGAGGTCCAAAAGCATAGCATTCATCTGGGCCTATCCTATAGATGCATGGCCAATGACCAGCTTGAGATCTGTGTGTGATACACAGGCATATGGTACATTATTCTGTTTGGAAATCTAAAGACTGTTGTAAAACAGAATTAAAAAAAAAAAAGGAAATCAAAATTTAAATTGTTATAGGGATTTACCAACAAAATCCTTCCATTTCTATTTCCATTGCTGAGTATGGCACAGACAGTAGGTGTGAACCCACAACCCCACAGAAGTCAGTGGTGTTTTCTCTTCCTGTACAATCTTGTCTGCTAAACTTCAAAAGCCTCAGTGATTTTAGCCAATACAGGCTAAAATCAGCTGCCATTTTGTCTCAGCTGGGCTGATGGGTACAGCTAATATTTCCTTTCTGCAGTATTTAAGTCAAAGCAGGGGTGTGGAGAACAAGAGCTCCTAAGCCTGGCACTAGAGAGAGAGCAGGTGGCCAGCAGAAACTGTGAAGGAAGGAATACTTTACTGATAGCCATTATGGGAATTAGTGTTGGTAGCTGTTGAGATGTGCAGAGTCAACAAAGTGCCCTAATTAACCCCCTTCTTTGTAACTTCCCCATTCGTGGCCCAGGTGAGTTCCCAGCCGTGCTGGGCCATCCAGAATTTCACACTATTTCACACACACCTGGCCCTGGTGGCAGCCACAGCTATACCTCAGTTCCCTGGACTAAGTAACATCCTACTGCACCTTCCACCAGTGATTTTACTGATGCTCCACCCTTCAAAGAGTTACTTCTCTTCCTCAAGACAAGCACTGCAATCCCCTATTTTAATACTAAAGTTACTGAGGCAGAGGAGAGCAAAGTGCAGCAGCCCTGCTGTTTAAAGCCTCCCTTTGGAGCAATAGGTCATCTCCCATACAGGCACTGGGAAGAAGAATCTCCTGTATCTGTGCCTCTCAGAGCAGGAAGGAAACTGGAAACAAATACTATAAATGCTTTATTATCCTGAACTGAAATCAATAAACTATGAACAGTTGTAATCTAATTTACTAGCAAACAGAACTGAAAAGATAACTGATAAAGCTTTTCATATACATTAAGAGCCATCAGACTATAATTTTAAGTCAGTATCAAGACACACAATGACCTAGAGTGAAATGATCTATATACCATTACCAATTTACTCAGTTGCCCAAATTACCTCAGTGAATTCTAACTTGCATGAAAACTTTCATGAATTATTAAAATAAAAAATAAAATGCAACAAAGAGAAAAGAAATCTCTTCCTTGATGCCATCATCATTGATAAGCATGTGTTGCTCTACAAAAAAAAAAAAAAAAAAAAAAAAAAAAGCCAAAAAACAGTG